>JALRMC010000064.1:0-250611 GCA_026120085.1 Cadophora luteo-olivacea | reverse complement strand
CACCACCCACCAAAGCCGAGCAGAGACTAAGCTGCTATTTGTATTCAAATAAGAAGTTTCATTTCAAGCACCCACGTTTCTACGTCATGGTGATGCCTCTCTAAAACCACAACAGGCTTGTGGTTTCTAACAGACTGGTCGCTTCTCGGTCGGATTGATTTCCGCCTCATCGCGATCAGTCCGTGAGTTTTGCTATTTTGGTCAATGTTTTTTGAGCTTTTTGGCGTTTTGAAGGCGTCAGAATACGTGAATAGATTCATTTTTGGTCTTCGCCTCGCTTAGGCATTGACCAGCTTCCAAGACTACCTGCTTCCTGCTCCCTCCCAGTATCTTCTCGCGTTATTCCATCATGGGCAGGTCGATCTATATGAGATTGATTTTTAGAGTCTCTCTCCGTGATGTTGGTGTCGTTGGGCAGCCTGGCCCTCCATATGGCTCTTCCGGCTACCATCATGATCTTTCCCTCGTTCCTTCCCAGTTCAGCAAGCTGGGATACTGTAAGAATGTTGTCTACGTCTCGTTGGTCTACGGGCCAGTAGTAAAAGGTTGTGTCTACGACATACATCCAAATAAGGATTTCCAATGCAGCTGATGCCAAATGGTAGGCCTGCACCGGCGCATAAGTAAATCCATTGCGATACCCTTTCCCACCGCGAGTAAGAGGTTCGAATCCTCTCAGCCCTGTTTTTTTATCTCTCTTGCAGTGTCTCGAGAACTGATATCCTCAAGCTCTTCAGACAGTCAAGCCGGTCCAGGGTTCCCGGAGCAGATCATACGCAGCTCAGATCTCGTATTGGATTTGTTGTTGACTTTATCATCAGTCAGTTTCTTTTTATTCTTTGTCTCAAAGGCTTCTCAAGAGTCCTGCGCCGAGATCCATCCGAGCCTCCCTCGTTCCTTCCCTTCTGAGCGGCGAATAGCCTGTCTCGCACAATACCGAAATCCTAAGGGTTCTCTATCTTACAGAAGAAAGGGATTTCGGACAGTGGGAACCCCAAAGGGCGGTGTCACAGGGCTTGGAGACACGTGCCATCCCCTTGCCCACTACGTTCATCATTGTCCTCGAGAGCGAGAAGGTAAATCGTATCCTGCATCCTCATCAACTTCTTTTTGCTGCTGATCTGTACGTTGGTAAGAGCCTTAAAGGGGGGCAAGATGTTTGGGGCCTTGATGGCGCTCAGAGCTGAGCCCGCGCTGGCTCAGTGATTCTCTGGGCGATAGTTAGTTGTCTGACCAATGCCGTAGTGCATCTGACAAATCTTTGCAAGAAGGTTGCTGGAAACCACCCATTCCAGAAGCTTGATCTTTTTGGGGGGTCCCGACAGCTTTCCATCGCGTCTACTCTACGGGGCGTCGAGTTTCTTATCTTGCTGATGGAGTTCTGAAACAAGTAGTTCTGTGTTTTAATATCAACTTTTTGCTTACTCCCAAATAGAATCTCAGCTTCGGGCCGATATTTCTCTCATCGAAGATACATCATTCCTTACCCTTCCGCCATCCGACTAATCTTCCACAGTTACCACTCTTGTATCTACCGAAATAAAGCTTCCCATTCCGATGTAGCTCAACGGATGGAGCAGGCTTACTGCCAGGATACCTCGGTAGCATGCTATCAGGTGAGCTTGATGCGAAAGTATAGCCAGAAAGTATGGTTGCAATCCATACCATCTCAATCATTTCCGTTCTCCGTGTTCGTTTTGCCGCCTTGACGAAGGTCGATTTGGGGAGTCGCTACTCTTTTGGCTTCACGCCTTGTTGAGACTTAGCCGAGGGTAGACCTCGGGGAGGCAAGCGTGCTGGCTTGTCAGACAGCACCAGTTCGATCCATGTCATTGTATTCTTTTGTGCCAAATACTCAATACCTTCTCCACATTAGTGTGGACTCTTTGACCTTTAATCCGAGCTCCGGTGGCATCCCGCTGACGCATACCACAGCTTTTAGATGAATCAGGCTGAGATTCTCAGCATCATACACATAGATTTCATTGAAAAGCGAATGTTATGGCACATGTTTCTTGCTCGCCCTACGGGTCATCTCTCACAAGCCTTGTTTTATTAGTGGGTCTCCGCTTGTTGACTTTGCCACCGTGTGTTCGCTTAATTATCTTGTTTACGAAATACAGTTTTCTCGTTCTTTGGTAATTGGGCAACATTCCAAGGTGTGGCCGCCGAATTGCAATTTCTGCGCTCTGTTGCCCGTATCTTCCATCGCTTCCTGATCATTATCATCGAATATCAAACATCATCTCCTGAACGCCTTCCCGCTCCAGCGCCTCCCCATGCATCCCACTATGCACGTAGCACTCCCCAACATTCCTCCAATTTTCCGCCACTTTCCTGGACTTCATCTCTCCTTCTCGTAGAATGAAGGGGACTTTAGCTCCATATAGGATACATACTGCATCATTCGGCCGTGTCCATCGAGGGACGAGGCAGAAGTGACCACGAGCAGTAATACCGAATCTTCGACCATGCGAAGGTAGAGCGGAGGCGTGGAGCTGTCTGATCTCCTCCGTTTGTTCTTGATCTTCATCTTCTAGATACTTGAGCCATGTTCGGGATTGGGAGAGAAGCTGTGTCGAGTCTGCCCAAGTAGGGTCGCGCATGATGTTGCATCCTTTCGCTTGAACGGTCTCGATCCAGTGTAAGAGCAGTCTAGCACGTTTAGTACAGGTTAATAAACTCTGGAACTTCTGTGATACTACCTGTCTACGTCACCGTTGTGAGCTCGCATTGCATTCTCTTCCGCCCACTCGTACCATTCCTGGAAGAAGAATGCATTGGCACCACTAGCGTTGAATTTATCGTGGAATCTACGTGGTGGTAGAAAGCTCGAGACTTTGTCTATGCGATCGATCATCAGTCCATCGAACAATTCAGTATCCGAGTCTCGGTTTCGTTGGGTATGTTGCAGATTACTTGACGAAACGCTTCCAGACGCACTGAAGTCACAACACGTTTGGTTCAGCCGGTAACGGTTCAAAGGTTTGCTCCAATCTAGACGCCAAACATTAGTCATGCTACGTTCAAGCCTATGGGTGTTACGAAGTTCCGATCTATGAAAGCGCTTTCGGATGACGGAGTCGAAATCTCGTCCTTGTGCTTACCTGGCATCCTAGTAGAATACATTTGGATTAGTCCTGGTCTGCCGAACCCGAATTGAGCTGGGGTGAGGAGGTTAATTTAGAGAGCACCCACCAGGATAATAGATTATCACGAGATTCTTGTGATTCATTGTCTTCGATTAAAGAGAATGCTGCCAGGAAAGGACCGAACAGGCCTCCACTGTTCAGTGCTCTAGCAACTCTGTCATACACTTCATGAACCGGCAACGAATAATCTATTGGAAGTGGTGCTTCGGGATTTGCTAGTCCAAAAATACCGTAGCTTGCATATATCTTGTCTCTCTCTTGCGTCGCGTTCAGGCTTCTCGTGACGCCTAAATATATATCTAAGGTGAGAATCTGCCCCTGACGATGACACTGTCGTAAGTACTCAAATTTTAGGATAGTCTTCAGTCCAGGAGACTTGATGACGTTGGGGTGGCTGTATAAAGCATAACTTTCCAGGCCGTAGCAAGCGTCGACCCATGGGATTTCCATTCCGCAGCACAAAACTGGATTCTTTGATAACACAATGTCTGGCATAGTCCAAGCCCTATCAACAGTCAAAGTCCGACTCAACTTTTGCAGATCTACTCGGGAGTTACCTCGTCAGCATCTTTGTGTCAAGCAATTTCTCGAGCGCTTTCCAACTCTGTGAATTTGGCGGTGGAAGTCTTCGTCAATAATCTTCCACCTTCCGTAAAGTCGGGACTTGTTTCGGATCCGAATCACTAAGCACTATCGTTCGTACTTCTCGAAGCTTGGAAAGAAGTTCAAATGCCGACTTGATCGACGCCAAAGAAGGCCCAATCCAAATATTCGAACGGGCGGCCAGCCAACTGATCGTCGCTATCAAGCCAGTCTGGGTAGCCTTTTCGTCACCATCTTGCTGATTGATGGATATAGAATCTGTCCATAGTATCCTTGGGCGGTACTTGCTTCTGAGATAAAGGAGGGCATCGGTCAGGCTCTTCCGTGTTGTCAAACGTTTCCCTTCGCAGTTTATTTGAGCCTGCTCCCCAGGACTACCCCAGAGATACGAGATCGTCTCGAATGAGGGGATATTTGCCGATTCCAAGGAACAAGAAAGGAATTCCACCTTGATGGGTGCATCTTGGGACCAAGCTGGGGCAAGCTTGAACAAGCGAATTGTACGATCGTCTTGTAAGGGCTGATATAGGTAGTCCCCCTTCCCGTCATCATCCTTTGCTCGCCAAGCTGACATTACGAATCTCTCTGATGCTCCTTCTTCTCCTGGTGATGACCAAGTACTTGCATGTACTATATGCCTGTCCGAAGACTACTAGGCCCGGCCACAGTTGATAGAAGTATTCGGTGGCACTTGTCGAGATCCGGGCAGACAGCCAAAAAGTGACTGATATTGAGGTCCTGGGAATCTGGGTGGCTGAGTCAGCATGTTCAGCCGCTCATGGACCACATGCCTCCTCTGCTCGTCCTGTAATCTCAGTTTCGATATGAAGATGGGATAACCATCTCGCTCATCAATTAATATACGCTGTCATTGAAGATCATCTTTGTCAGTTTGATCTTCAACTAGGCGTACATGATCTCGCCGATTCCAACAGCTTTTATTTACAATACCCTTTTGATTACCACAGCCTGATTTTGGTTGTCCAGCTAGGCAGCTGTTTCCCGGCCCAATACAGAATGGACCCTCTTACTATCATTGGCTTAGCAAGCAATATCATCCAGTTTGTTGACTTCACCAGCAAAATCATTTCAGCGACACATAGTCTTTATGTATCGGCATCGGGTGCAAGTTCGGAGAACTTAGAGCTTGAGACTCTTTCACGAGATCTTCAACGGCTCACCTCCCAAATTAAGCCCCCGGATATTCTCAGATCCGGAGTTTTGAGGACGGACGAAGAGATGGACCTATTGAATCTCAGTAGTCAGTGCCTAGAGGTTTCCGCAGAGCTCCTTTCTGTTCTGGAAAGCATCAGAGTCCAAGGCAGTCACAGGAAATGGAGAAGCTTCTACCAGGCTTTCCAAAGCGTCAGGAAGAAGGAAGAAATCGATGCGCTTCAAAAAAGACTGGACCGTATCGAGTACCGCCTGGGTGTTAGGAGTCTGATCCACAAACAAGACACCGTGATTGCGAAGCTGGACGAAATGAATCTTGATGACCAGAATGCCAGAACAAACGATATCAAACAACTCCAAGAGGAGTTCAAGCGGATATTTACGGACATCAAATCAGGAACTGATGAGAACACAATGAATCAGGAAGCAGTCCTCGAGCGCTTGTCTCTCTCAGCCCAGAAGGGCGTCGAGTATGAGTCCGAGCAGCGTATTTTAGCCACTCTAAGCTTTCCCACGATGGTGGATCGGCACACTACCATTCGAGCTGCACATGCGCGCACCTTTTCCTGGATTTTCGAAGAGTCATCAGCCCAGCGGATTTCTAGAGCTCCCACGAGTTTTGTCGAGTGGCTTAGGTCTAAGGAAACACTATACTGGGTTTCTGGAAAGCCTGGCTCAGGCAAATCGACCTTGATGAAGTACCTCTGTAAGTCAAGACTCAAGAAATATTGTTGTCATTTTCGGCGAATAGAATGAATACAGGGAAGTCTTGCTTGCAGCGACTAACAGCGACTAGCTGAAAATGAGGCTGTGATTAGACAACATTTGATTGTCTGGACGGGCGAACAGACGCTCATAATTCCGAGCTTCTTCTTCTGGAACGCGGGCAGAATTGTACTACAAAAATCACAAGAGGGCTTGTTGCGCTCCATGCTATACCAGGTTCTGCGACGATGTCCAGCTCTGATTTCGAAAGCATTCCCAGGTCACTGGTACCCTTACATTTCTGGTGGACTCAGTCCAGGAAGCAGCTCCCAATTTCTCACAATCAGCGAACTTCTGTCAGCATTTCAGCGCATTGCCACTGAATTAGCTCCCTGCAAAATCAAGCTCTTCTTTTTGATTGATGGCTTGGACGAATATGATGGAAAGCCAAATGATATAATCCATTTGATCGAAGTCCTCAAAACTTCCAAACAGGTGAAGATATGCGTCTCCAGTCGCCCTTGGAACGAGTTCGAAAAAGTTTATGGTCAAGATGCGTCCAGAAAGCTATACGTTGAGAGCCTCACCAAGCAAGACATCGAATCCTACGTGAGAGATACCCTTGAGAAAGACCCGAGTTATCAGGATCTGGTAGAAGAAGAAGGGGACGGCCAATCCCTGGATTTGGTTCAGGATATCGTCGACGCAGCGCAAGGGGTCTTCCTATGGGTATTTCTTGTTGTGCGCTCCTTGCTCGAAGGACTCACGAATGCCGACCGGGTTGTCGATTTGCAAAGAAGACTCTGTCTTCTACCCACTGATCTTAACGAATACTTTGAACGAATGCTCTTCACAATTGACGGTTTCTACCGCAGGCAAACAGCTCAGATGTTTCAAGTGACACTTGTTTCCCGTGAGATATTACCTCTCATGAGTTATTGGTTCGTTCATCAACATGACGCAGAGCTAGCCTTCAAGCTTATGGTTGAGCCGCTGAGTATCCAGAAAACAACTGTACGCTTGAAACAAATGCGAAAGCGACTCAACGCTTGTTGCAAAGGCCTGCTAGAAGTTAATTTCTACGACGCGAGCAACTACAATAACAGTACACTATCCTCCAGAGTACTGTTTGATTGGAAGGTTGACTTCCTCCACCGAACCGTGCGCGACTTTTTGATACTGCCGGATATGCAGGCCATGTTAGACGAATGGGCTGGGGACGACTTCGATGCTGATAAAGCCATCTGTCAAGCCATACTATGCCAGATAAAGTCAGCTCCACAGGAGGTCGAGTATTTCAGAAGTGATGGGCCGGTTTCAAATTTAGCTCAAACCATGTACTACCATGCCGGAGCATTGAAAGATGATCCTGGTCATGAACAGGATGGAAAGCTGCTAGTGCGGGAGCTTGAACAGACCATGAGTGAACAGAAAGAGGTGATAGGAATGTGGAACGAAGAATTACTGGCGGGCTCAGGCTCGAGGTTGGCAGAGGACTTTCAGAACCAGAGCTTCCTGGGAAGACTATCGAGGTTGAGGACAAAACTTTCCATAGGCTGAACAAAAAAGCGAAGCTTTCCACCAGCTCTTCTTACGTGCGTCACCATACCGTGCGTGGATTACAGACATATTATTTTCTCTGGCATTCCCCTTTGAGAGCATCAATTGGCCAAGAATGACACCCTCAAGAAGCTTGTCGGGATCCATAAAGAGTAATGTTGATTACCGAGAGCCATAAAGAACGTGTAGCGTTAGCGATGAAAGGACGATGATGGGTGCATGGGCATCTTTGTCGTGCGTGTCAAGGGCCGTTTCTACGAGACAAATAAGAAAGCAAGAGATTGTAAGCTTTCTTTGAACCTTTCCCAAATCTAAGGGGCAGAACAGTGGCAAATCCAAGGTACTTGTATAGTACTACAAATCTCTTATCCAAATCTCTTATCCTATTCCCTCATGAATTTAGGCTTCCATTTACCTCTTATCAACGTCAATCAAGAGCCCACCATCATCCACGATGTCGAACGAATTAAGCCATTGCAGCGGATCCCTCTGGAAAGCCGCGGGATTTTACAAAGGTGGATTCAGATGCGGAAGATAAGATTGCGGGCAACCTCACCGGGCCTGCGCCGATGAGACAGCTGAATGGCGGATCAATATGCGGCCATGTGAGCCCTGAACCAATACCAGCAAAGGAGTCTGTCAATGGCTCAACAAATATGAACCAGTCCCGCTGGAGCCCTGACACAGTCAGACCAACCATATCTGAAAGAGTTCAACCGTTTGTAGTTGAGACGCTAGGTATACCTGATACCAAGTCCTCCAACTGTGCAGAAGTTCCGCAAACCATACCAGCAGACAGACACGGGAAACCATCTCCAACTATGACTGCAAGTTCTAGCCAGCCACGGACGGGTCACAGGGCCTGTGCCGAAGCCTCCAGACGCTCTCTTGCGAGCCAGATCAAGCACTTGAAAAGACGCCGTGCCACAGCGGCTAGGTCTCAGCCATCGCAGAGCGGATCGAGTCCATCTTCTGATGAGAAGATAGCCCTGAGACCCCAATCCGAAGACTAAAAACAGCTGGCGAGCAGTCTTCGGGAATTGGGAGCCCCTGTATCATCCGGATTTGTGGCGAACCAAAATTCTGCATCTGCTGGCCTCAAGGGTCGTGAGATTCCCGGGCAGGGTGATCATGCAGCCAACTCTATCCCAGGACAGGAATAGACTGATCGAGGCCTTTAACGATCTTGAGAAGCAATGCTCCCGCAAAATTGAGAGTTTCACCTTTGAGGTGATGCGTGAACATGAGAGTGATCATGGTAGATACTCTCGCTTAATTCTACGACAACAATCCACCTCTTTCCTCTTTGCTGCCCCACTAAGAATGAATGCATTTTAAAAGCACAATTACCTAAATTTCTCTATCAATCTCTCAATCTTCTTCTTCCCAAATTCTTTGAACTTTGATTGACGTGAAGCAAAAGTGAGTCAAATACTCAGAATTAAGCCTCGGGCACTTCTTGCTTAGACAGAGGGGAATCCTAAAAATCTGAGCCGTATGCGGAGAGTCCACAGCTTAGAAGCGATGACCATAAGGTGTTACCTGTAGCTTGCTGAAATAATTGCTGAATCCATCAGAAAATGTTGTTGTCTTTCTTTGATGCTCAATCCACGGCATTTGTCTTCGACTTTTCGGGAACGATTGCTGTCCCAAAACAATCAAACGGGGATCATATTTAGTCAAATATACTTTTGTTGCACATCGTAGAAATCTGAAACAGCTCGTTCAAAGGAATCCCGTGTTGGAAGTGCACTAGGTATTGTTTGTGTTTGCTGCCTTGCTGCCGGAAACGGGCTGTCCACTTCGGGAATGTTGGCTTGACTGCAGGCGGAATGCGGGGATATATTGATTTTTGCACAAACAATGATACAAGGACGGGATGGTAAGTATGTACTGCCGGCACATGGCATGGAAGAGAGTGAGACATCAAATGCGATATGCAACAAAATCCGGATGACTTCTTAGCGTAGAGTGGTACGTGTAGCCACGAAGCAGTTCGAGGAGCTTCATAAGCCATCCCCTGGCTAAGCAAGAACAAGCGAAGTCTCATCATCTGTGTCAACACTTCTCATTTGCCTTGCCATGCTGCCTGGGTCGTAAATGTCTGAAAGACCATATATGTATGATGTGTAACAAGGGGCCTTCGGACAACTCAATGGAGCTATATCTTAGTGACAGTCCAGTATGAATGCCGATATCTATCTTCCTTTCTCAGAGATGGTAAAGTCGATGATCAAGAATGTGAGTGAACAGATTCAATTAAGGTTCTCACAGCAATACAAAGGGGATAAAAGATCGTGGTAGAGACATTTTATCTATTCTTGGCCTCCTCCAGTGCTTTCATCCCCCTTTTCTTCTCCTGAACCATCTTCCCAAATGCCCACGCCGATATGCCGGCGAACAAGAATCCCGACGCCAAGAGCATCATCATAGCTTCCCAAACCTCGCCCAAGATCCAAGCAATGAGGAAGAACACAACGCTTCCAATAGCAAAAGTAACAGCAGTGTCACTTTGTCCATTTCCGTCAGCCTCATTCCGATCATTCCATAAGTCTCTTCAATGAGATGCCAGAAGATCAGAGATATCGCGAACTTACGTTGCACCTCCTCCTCTTTCCTCCCATCTAACCTTCTCCTCAACACTGTCTCACTGTAATCTTTCTTCCACCGAAACAGAATCGCACCGATCTCATCGCCGAAGATGGCACGGTACGTTACGCAGTCGAAAGAGAGCACCTCAGCGTCTTTGCCATATTTCCAGGCTGAGACGTAGTTTTCGGCGTCCGATGTTGGGATGGAGTAATGATTTGTCAGAATTGAGGCGAAATAGGCGCGGATGGATGATGGCGAGGATGATGACGGTGAGGATGACAGTGACGAGGATGAAGGGTCTGGTGGGAGAGAGGAGGACATCTTGTTTGTACCTAGGTGCAATATAGGATGGCTATGGCGTTAGAGCTTGATCACGAGATGAGGATGTTTTGCAGTGAGATGTGTTGTTGTTGTGTTCATACCCGCATGATTTCCCCGCAAAAATTGTAGGCTATTGGGGACGGTGTGTTGACAACCTCTCGCTAGGGGCACGGCAGTCTGTAACCACGAAAAACAGGTAAGGTATCACTTCGATTATCAGAGATCTTGTAAGAAATCGTTTGTATAATCGATACTACTGGTTTCTTCTGTATTGATACCATGTCAACTGTACATCAAGCGATAAAAACGTTGTTTTCGATGATGTACTGCCCCGCTTCGAAAGTGGAAGGAGCACTGGATACACCACGGAAAGCAAAAGCCCGTCTGGAACTCGGGAAGACTTTTGGGTAAGCAGAAAAGACTCAATTATCATCTTCACAATAAAAGCTCAGATTTTGATAGATTCTGTGGTACCTTCCTCTTCGACTGTTCGTGCCCTCCGCTTGATAGTCCAAGAGGTCTATCGGCCCCCTCCAGCCAGCCAAGATGCCACTTCCGAGGCGGTGGGTACCGTTTCTCTGCTTCATCACCGCAGCAATCATGTTCTGGATATACTCGCCTGCACGAAAGGGATCTCGACGGATGTTCCTAGCAACAAACTATGATTGGTTTCACCAGCATGGTCCCGCGGGTTACAGTAGCGACGAACCTCAAGTTCCGCTGGGAGAAAACAAGACACCAGGTTCTCCAGTGGTGACGAGCTTGTTTCAGCCTGGAACCGTTAAACCTGTCGGAGAGAAGTATACAAGAACTCTGGTCATGCCGCGGATATCATCAGAAAACACAGACTGGGTTCAGGAGTACTTCCAGAAGGACGAGTACTTTGACTACAAAGTCTATGTGGTGGATACCGCAGGTGCACCATTATCCGTACCGCAGAACAAAGGACACGAAGTAATGGTCTACCTGACTTACATCATCGATCACTACCACAATTTGTCAGATGTGAACATCTTCATGCACTCCCATCGCAAAGCATGGCACAACAATGATCTACTGGATGGTGACGCTGTACAAGTGGTGTCTAGGCTGTCTTCGGAACGGGTCCAGAGAGAAGGCTACATGAATTTGAGGTGCCACTGGGATCCAGGATGTCCGAACTGGATGCATCCTGGGATGGTTGAAGAGGACGTCGGAAAGCAGGAGCAGACTATGCTGGCGAGATCTTGGTCTGAGCTGTTTCCTCTGAATCATGTTCCAAATGTTTTGGCACAGCCTTGTTGTGCACAATTCGCCGTCTCAGGAGACAGGATCCGCAGTCTACCACTAGAGAGATATCTGTACCTCCGGGATTGGTTGCTGAGGACGAGCCTGTCTGATTACTTCAGCGGAAGAGTGTTTGAGTACGTGTGGCAATTCCTATTTACTGGGAAGAACGTGGTATGTCCTAAGGAACATGTCTGCTATTGTGATGGATTCGGTGTTTGTTTCGGAGGGGAGAAGGAATATAATGCTTACCAGGCAAAAGTGGTGGCAAGGAAGCAGATGGAGGAAGAGCTGAGAATTTGGAACGGCTTGAACGACAAATGGAAATCTGGTGACAGAGCTTCGGAACAGCCAGAACCGGGAAAGGGCACTGATTTGTCTGAGAACATCGAGGCCAACGTTGCTTGGTGCGACTTGAAGAAAAAGGAAGCAAAAGAACGAGGCGATGTGGCAAGGTATAGAGCATTGGAGGTAGGAAGAAAATGGAATGACGGCGATGGCTTCTGAATGATCACAATGATCAACCTATGTCCCGATCTTATCATAAAACGCCAATCGATCAAGCTTCAGGGAGTTTCACTCGGTACCCTGCGTGAATCGTGGCAGGCTCCCTGTGGCGTGTGGATTCTTAGAACGTCACGGATCATTTTCATGCCTTACGCCTATCTCATGCGCCAAAGCATGTAATGGTTCGTGGGAGGAATTTTCTTTTGTTGATAG
Source organism: Cadophora luteo-olivacea (assembly GCA_026120085.1). Taxonomy (NCBI): domain Eukaryota; kingdom Fungi; phylum Ascomycota; class Leotiomycetes; order Helotiales; family Ploettnerulaceae; genus Cadophora; species Cadophora luteo-olivacea. The sequence continues at coordinate 238,519 of JALRMC010000064.1, read as the reverse complement.
CATCTGCCGGCATGCTGTGAGGAGCAAGCATCTGTAAAGTGGTTAGCAAGGTCGCATTTAAAAGAAACGTACACACCTCACATAATTCTAGCAGGGGATTGGGATATACTTCGCGGAGCCTATGCATGTTAACATTCTGCTCGAACCTCTGACTCGTCGAGCACTTACAGATCCGCAGTACCAAGAAAATCAAAGGACATCAAATCATGAAAAAGAGTCAGTCAACGTTCATCTCGCCCACAAAAGAAGTCATCCACGCCACTAATTGTTCCCACCCAACCGGACTCGGACCATCAAGCCCCAGCCGCTCGCAAGAACGAGCCAAATTTCTTCAATATCCTGGTCCGGCCCATGCCCTCGGTTCTGTGAAGTCCATGTCTCATCGCTAGGACAAGTTCCTAAGAAAAGAGTAGGCAAAGTCAATCGATAGTTGTCCACTCATCTTATCTCGGTTCAGTCATCAAATCCCTGACAGCTGAGATGCAAGCTTCACCTTGTCAGTCAGCCATATTCCCCTGTTCAAATCTTCCACGCGAGCTCAAACAGAGTTCACGCTTGTCTGATCTAGGCAGTGCGCGGATCAGCAACCGATCGAAGCGGCTCGGTACACGGACTGATGTCTTGAACCATCCGTCATCAGCTTGACTGTCTGTCAACAGAGACGGCGAGGACGACGTCTTACTCGCCCAAAGGTGGACATGACTTTCAGTAAAGCCACAGGGAGCGGGGAAGAAGGAGGAAATTTGAGTTTCTGCTTTGGGATGTTGCGCTGCATTTGATAACCTTAGAGTTTTAGAAGCATGTCCGAGCAACATGTGAATAAGTGATGGATGGGTACGCCACAGTACTAAGTGACAGACGTCTAGACTTCGTTGGCATAAGACCGACTTCTCTAGCTGCAGATAGATTGATGATAGATTGTGAGGATATAAATTGTTCTTGAAAGAAGAAAGCATGCTCAAACACCAAAATTGTTTTGTTTATGGAAGCCACTGCATCATTACTTGGCCTAGCCTCTCATCCGAAGATGGCTGGCTACCCACAAAATGCACATCGGGATGATCACGGAGGAAAGACATCCGGAACCCTGTCCACTTCGTCGGGTCCCTGAAAAAATTCCGCTCCCCTGCCCTGGGAAAAGCTGCGCACTATTGATGCTGAACCTGGATCTCGTTATTAATGATCTGCACACAAATTCAACAGGGCATCCGTTTTGGGAATATACGGTGTCCCATCTCGACTTTCTCCAAAGGTCTTGACTCAGGATGCTGGTGTTGTTTGCTCCCTAGACTTTCCGTTGACTTCGAGCCGAGATGACTTTATCTCGAGACTCCATCACAACAATCTCACTTGCTTCAAATAGTCAAAGCACAGAGCATACGGAGAAATTAATTGCGTCGCGGCGAGATAGCGAAAAAAAAAAAAAAAAACATCGCATCGCTGAGTGCCGGGGTGACAAGATCGAGAGGATCTGATCACTGCGTTTGTATTGCGACCTGTCACTTTTCTGTGCCCCGCTGTCTGGGGTCGTTTGCCGGTCGAGTGGCTTGTTACCAGTGAAGTCGTGCATGAGAAACGACCTTATGTTTACTTTTGCTGATCATGAAACGTCGTTGACGACGTCTCCCGATATCGTCAAGATGCGATTGATGGAACATCGTCTCCGTACGCAAACAGAAAATGAAATATATAGATGCACAGCACAGCACAGCACAGCACAGCACAGCACAGCACAGCACAGCATGCAATGCAAACGAAAACCAATTCGTCTGATGGTTGAGAGGTCCAAACGTGCTTGCCGTGCAGGGGATCCCGTCCGCTGTCCACTCTTGCCTCTTGCCCTGTTGCCCTGGGAAGAAGGGACGAGTATCGTAAGTTTTGCTGCTACATCGGATGTGCAAAATGATAGACATCACATCTTCAACAAACGCATTTCGTCAACTGAATTCGATTCGGGCAGATTTTTTCAATGGTCGCACCCATTATTGGCCTTAATCCAAATCTGCCATTGGCTGGTAGTTGAGGCGTACGAAAAAGTCTATGAAGCCTACACAGCAGCTAAGTCAACTAAGTCAATAGTGTCGTCCCAGCGCTCATCAAGTGCCAACGGCGACAATCCGATTCCTCAGCCCAGGCCCAAGCCAGGCTGGTCAGCCACAGGAGATCGCAACAAACGGCACATCGTCTTATCCCAATCCGACTTCGAGCCTAGCCTGCAGCTCCCCGCTGCTGCACGGCAGGCAGGCAGGTACTCCGTAGCTGCAAGTGTAAGTGGTGGTAGACCAGGCCGGGCCAGGCACACAACGACGTTGGTCCAGGTTAGGTTGGCTGCATCATAGCGAGATGTCAGGCAGAGGCAGAGGCAGAGGCGCAGGCGCAGGGAAGGCCGTTACTATCAAATCCCAGTCCCAATCCCCGTCCCAGGGCTGGTCTTTGGTACGTCTTTCCCCTGTCTTGAATCGCCCGCCCAACTCCTCTTTGGTACAGTGCGTGCCTACATATGGCTTCCCTGCCCCAGACCCAGTCCTTGTATCAAGCCCGAGCTCCATATCCTCCCCCTCCAGCCGCGGCATACAAAGCAAGACAAGGCACAGACTCTGGGCTTTCGTAGCTACAAATTTCATCGGACGACGCTCTGTTCATATAGCTCACAGTCCGTAGTTTCCCCCTCCAACAAATGTCCACGGAGACATGAATTCTCTCGGCCTTCGACGACTTTCGCCCATCCACGATCACGACCAAGAATCCGAGGCTGGTGCAGAAGTACAGGATATTCCATTCTACAGACCCCCAAGATTTTCTTCTCGAAAGGACGGGCACGAAAAGTCGAAGAATTTGGACGGTTCGCACCCCATACCGTATACTCACGATTTGGAGGCATTAATAGCTTCCCCACCCCGTTCTCCTCTGCGCATTCCGTTCGAATACAAGTGAGTTACTCAATTATGCCAATTGTCGAACAGTGCTGATTTTACATAAAAGCGGCAGCAAAGTGATTGATTTTGCACCTACCCGCAATACAACATCTCACGAGTCCAAACGAGAAGAAGAGAAAGCACAGCCAGAGGAAATGATGGACCGATTAGACCTTGTTGATCGCCCTGATTCGAGATCAGAGGCTAGAGAAGATCTCAGAGCTGAGCCCAGAGGAGAATCCAGAGCAGAATCGAGAGCTGGTGGCAGAAAGGCCCATCGCCGTGCAAATGCAATGCCTTCGATTTCGTCCCCTTCTGACGAGGGATCTGCAACTCGATCCGCTTCTCGTGCATCTGACAGATCCTCCTATCAGACAAATGGAACTTCCCTCCCACCACTTCAACAGAAAGGTGCAGACGAATATGATCAACTAGAGCCATTGGACGAAGAAGACATCGACCCTGGTTCCTTCGATTTGGTCGCAAGTGCACCCTCCGGTATCAAGCCATATTCCTTGGAGACCAGATCAGAGCAGCTCTTTTCAACCGAGCATTTACAAGTAATTTTTAACGATCCTTCGCTGCTACTGCGATTCACGGCCTTCCTCAGCTCGCATCGACAGTCTTCAATTCCCATTCTCATCTACTATCTGGATGCAATCAAGGCATTGAAAGCAATCAGCTATTCGAATGCAATTGCAGAGGCATTGGATCCAATTAACGGGTACGATTTCACAGCTGCCAGCAATGTCAAGACGATCAACAGTGCGCTGGAGGAGAAAGCAAAGCAAGCATTTGGTGTTCTTGTCCGAGAGGATCTGCCCGCCTATATCACGCACACTTACTTGCAGACTGTCAGTTTGTCCATTCAGCGAAGAATTACAGGGACTTTGCCCGCGAACCTGAGAGAGGCTTCGGAAGGTCTTGCAGAAGTTTTCTGTTTGACGGATCCCTCCAGACCAGATAACCCAATTGTCTTTGCATCTGAAGGTATGTTGAAATGATTTTTTTTTACGGGACTGAGCTAATGCGCAATAGAATTCCACAGAACAACACAATATGGCATGTCATATGTCATTGGTCGCAATTGTCGATTTCTTCAGGGCCCGAAAACAAATCCTTTCAGCGTTAGAAGAATTCGGGAAAAGATTGACGCAGGTGTGGAGCACTGTGAAGTCTTCCTCAATTAGTAAGTCCATCTTCGTAACTGTCTCAGCTTATGCTAACGATTTTGCAGTCGACGTGATGGCTCTCCATTCATGAATTTGCTCATGTGTGCGCCTCTCTGTGATAGCCGAGGCACAATCCGGTACTTCATTGGTGCTCAAGTCGATGTTTCCGGTCTGGTCAAGGAATGTTCCGACCTCGAATCTCTACGTCGCGTTGTGATCAAAGCCGAGGACGATGAAACTCGTGAGCACCATGATGACCTTGAATACGTCGCTGGTGATTCAGCTCCGAAGGATGAGTTTCAGGAGCTTAGCGAGATGCTCAATCTTCAAGAACTGGATACCGTTCGAAGATGGGGAGGGAGAATGCATAAGGAGACTCAAGAAGAAACCCAGGACACCAACTACCAAGCTGGAAATTGGGGAAAGCCTCGCTTATTGATCAACTCGACCAGTCCTGATGGACCACCTTCATTCTCTAAACCCTCTGGAAGAGGCAGTGGTCGACTCAGTGGTATTTACGAACACTACCTCCTTGTGCGGCCGTACCCCAGCTTGCGTATTCTGTTCGCAAGTCCAAGTCTTCGGGTGCCTGGTATCTTGCAAAGTCCTTTCATGGCCAAGATCGGAGGCTCGAATCGTGTTCGCGAAGAACTGACGCAAGCTTTGGCAGATGGCCGGGGTGTCACTGCTAAAGTCAAATGGGTATCAAAGTCTGATCTGGAAGGCAGAAACAGGTGGATTCATTGCACACCCTTGATTGGAAGCAATGGTGCTATTGGTGTCTGGATGATTGTCATTGTAGACGATGAGGCTTCGACTTCAGCCGACAAGCGTTTCAAGATGGCACCTCCTGTAGATCCAAAGTTCGGACGTTCTATTCCTGCTCATAAGGATGACAGTGGTAGTCTTCGGGACTTTGCCATGATGAATGGGTCGAGACGTCGGAATGGAAGTATACGGGATAACAGCAGTGTTCTGAGCCATCAAGATACCGAGAGAAGTGCTAGTCCGTACTCCTTGAGAATCTAGGTGGGGCAAGTACAACGATGATTTGACGAGAGACAAGAAAATGGGGTACAATGGTTCTAGGGTGGGCGATATTCTGCTTTGCTAGCCTGGGCGGTAGTTTGTTTTTGATTGCGGATGTTGCTTCATAAGGGTTTGGGCTCGGCGATAGAGCATGTTATACCACAGGGCGTTGATGGCTGCTACGTATCTTGCTATTATATTGTTGTTTGCCAGGAGCTACAGGACAGAACACACGGGCTTATCATTATGTACAGATAGAGAGCTTCATTCACATGAAAGAGATTGTAATATCTCTTTGCTGATACCAGACTAATATATGCTTCATTCTCTCATGAAAATCTATAGACCCGTGTAGTTACTTCGTTGACAAGCAGTACACTTTCAATCTGAAGGCATACTTGTGCTTATTCTGCCCATCTCCGTCAGCTGCTAAGAATGAAATCAAAAGTCTCGCACAGGAAAGGGATGAGGACTTTTGTTTCGCAACATCGCCTACCTCTCAATGCCCGGAACAGTCCAAGGTTCGTGGCAGGTCTTGCGTGAAATGAGAATGATAAGTATACTTCATATCATTATAATGTTCTCATATTCTCATTACCTCTACAACCTCCATTCATTCAATACACCATCCTCTTTCCAGCTCAATCCAAGCTACAACTTCCTCCTCACAACCTGCGTAGCGTTCCCACTCGCACTGCCCTCAACATTGCCATACACGAGCCCATCCTCACTAGCTTGCTCCGCCCAGGTACTCTTCAAGCCCCATACCTCGACTGCAACTACAGTCTCCTCATTAATCCCACTCGTCCTCACCTCAACCGTATCTAGGACTCCTTCAGGATAAAATGTCGCCGTCGCACTATTCCTCCCACCATCCAAGAAAACCTCCAAAATACTCCTATCAATGACACCCTCAAGCGTAAACGTCCCATCTGGATTCAACACATTGCCAACAGAGAATTTATCCGTAAAGAACGGGTTAGTCTGGCTGAACCCAAGCACGTTTTGACGGGAGAGCCAGAACGGATTATCACCACTGAAATAGAAACCCCCTGAAACAGACTCCCTCGTACTCGAAGACGAGAAGGTGAAATTGAGCGTGCCGGTGGCTTGTGCGAGGGGTGGGAGGTTCGTCACGTTGACGCGGAAGTAGAGCGCGCCGGACGAGACAGAGCTGTAGTCTGCCAGGAGGGTCGAATTGCCGAGACTGGAGTTGGTGAGGAGGGGGGAGGGGAGGAGGATGGGTGTCAGGTCGTAAGGGACGCTGATTAGGGCCCAGCCGGTGCGGGTTGCGTTGTTGACGAGGTAGGAGCGGCGGGGGAGGCCCATGGCCGAGCGCCAGCCTTCTTGGGGGCCGGTGGGGACTTGTTGGGCGTATTGCCAGTTGGAGGACCAGGCTGGGAGGGGGTGTTAGTATTATGACACTATATATATGATTGGTTTGGTGGCGGGCTTGGGAGAAGAGAAGGGGGAATAAGAGGGGAAGAAAAAGGAGGATGAGCTTACCAATGAACACAGGATCAGCTTCTTCCGGCAATCCGTAGAAGAACTGTCCAGCATAACTGTCCTTTCCAAAATCTGCAATTCTCGCTGCTGCGTCTACAGCCTCAAAGTGCGTCCCGTTGAAGGATCCAGGGAAGTACTCCGTGATCGATCCACCCAGTGGCGCACCAGGGTTGATGCTGATAGCCATGAGCCACATCGAGTCTCCGCCTAGGACGGGCATAGACACCAAGTTCGGGCATTCATATTGCAAGCCGAGAAGACCGTGAGATGTGAAGTTCGAGGCGTGAGTCCACTCTTTGAGATCTGGGGATGTGAAGATCCCGATCACGAACTCTTGGGAGTAGGCGATGACCATAACCCAGTGGTCTTCATACCAGATGACTTTCGGGTCACGGAACTGGTTTGATGGTGGGGAGGCGCGGAGGACGGGGTTAGAGCTGTAGTTGGTGAAAGTGTAACCGCCGTCGAAAGAGTAAGCGATCTCTTGCGTCTGCTCAGCTGCAGTGTTGAGCGTGTATATTGCTACTACGCCGTCTGTCTGGTTTGGGAAGAAGCCGGATGTGTTGTTGGTGTCAATTACGATGCTGCCGGAGAAGATCTGGGAGTCTGGAGTAGCAAAGATGGCGATCTTCTCATTTTGCCAGGTGTAGAGATCTTTGGAAGTTGCGTGACCCCAGTGTTGGTTGCCTGCTACTGTTGCAGTCGGGTTGTCTGGATAGAGTGTGAGATATGCGGGTTATATCTAGCGAGGAAGGAAGTGCTTACATTGGTAGTAGAGATGCCATGTTCCATTTCCGTCAAGGAAACACCCATTGGGGTCATTCATGAAGTTGGTGGGCGGCGAGAAATGGACTTGTGGTCGCCATTGACCATTGTAGTCACCTGTTCGCCAATTAGTACTTATTTTGTTGGAGGTCTTGACAGAACTTTGGAGCCGACAGTAACTCTTTCGTGGTGAAAAAATAACTAACCTGGAATGGGTGCATCTGTAGGAACTCCAGCATCAAATGCTGTAGTTGTGGCAGGGGGAAGAGAAGTTGAAGCATTTTGTGCAACTGCCATAGCAGCAAACGCAAGACTGAGGAGCAACATGATTATGGAGATTGGATGGCTTGAGCTCTTACGAACTGGAGAGACACTTTTGAGGTGGGATTGAGCAACAGCTTTATAGCTTCCTGACGGCAAGTCTTTGCCTTCTCGGTCTAACAAGCAGTCGGATTCCACTGCAGCACCTAGCCTACCGGACTGAGTTTGACTTTTCTTCCTTCTCCTCATCTGACTAGGAACCGTATGGTATGACGGGGTTTACCAAGAAAGCAGCCACTTGACAGCTCGATCTCCAATCTCCAATCTCCAGATTCCCCTCACTGGTAGAAATTGCGGGGTTCTGGGACAGAGCTTTCACCAGTAGAAATGACGGAACGGATTGAAGCGGGGAGAAGAGCGAGGAGCGGCTCTAAAAACATGCATGGAAAGGTCGATGACTAGGACATGTCGGACCGAAAGTCACGACAAAGTGGTCGTCGGGCCCTCTTGTCTCTTGTCGTGCGTCAGGGTCCTGATGGGAGTATGCCGGGTGAACTTCACCGTCATCACGGCTGCATTTCTCGGGTGAATTATTCTCATCCCATCCCATCCCATCCCATCCCATCACATCCCATCCCCATCTCCATCCCATTCATGACAAGGACCTGACTGCTAATACCTACCTACCGCTTACCGCAGATGCCGAAATGCTTGGCAAGGAAGAGGCAGCGGGTGGCGGGAATTAGAGCTATCCTTCCCTTCTCTCCATGGAGTAGGTAATCAGGCTATACATAATACGGAGTATCCATCTTGAACTGTCCGACAGCAATCGAGCGCTTTTAAGTATGAAACTCATAACAGCGGCAAGGAATCTAGAGACCCCATAATAAAAAGTCGCGATGTTTTGTTGTTTTGAAGTCTCAGATGTCCCCTCTCGTCTACCGTACACCTCTTTACGCGCTTCAGACAAGCTCACCCAATCATCCCATCTCTGCGACCCCCTGAGTTCAGCCTCGACCACTCGGAAGACGACCTGTCGCGTCTTCTCAGTCATAACAAAGAGCCACAGGGGATAGAGGGACGAGCCGATGAAACGGTTATTACTGAATTCGGTATTTGTTTTGATTTGGCCTTGCATTAACATGAGTTCTGAGGTCCAGAGTCGCGATGCAGAGCGCGACGTGAGGTCTCCTTGAGGGTCTCTGGTAGCTGCACTATGGTGGAGAGGGATATCGAGCGTGGTTTGAGAGATTTCTCAACTTAGCATTGTGCTCCTTCTTTCTTCATCATTATAATTCTGCAACCTTACAACATTTCACACAGTGATTGTCGCTGGGCTGGCTAAAGGTGAAGTCCAAAGTGAGATTACAACGGTAGCTGGCTAGGGCGCTTGATTCGGCTTAGCGCACTCCGGATTTCGAGTTCACGACCTCTCTCCTTACGATTGTCGAGCTCCCGCCTGGACGACAACAATAACAACGCCCAATTCAACCTCTCGCGGACTACGGCTGTTGCGTGTGGTGGAGGATTATTGCCGGAGAGCTTGCAGAGAATGCAATCGTGAAGAAAGCTGGGAGGAAGAATTACCATTGCTCGGGTCGAATACAGAAGCGATTGCGGTGGCAGGGCAACAATTGATTGTCAATAACAACATTTCTCGACACCACGATCATTGTGCACAACGACAAACTCGCATTATTCGAGCTCCGACCATTCTGGACGGCCTATTCGACAGGATCGAGTTACCGACGGCTGCAGAACAGCGCCAGACCTGATATCGAGCTCCGGACAGATTATCGCACGCCATACCTCGTTCGACAAACACCACAATGGGGGCCCAAGAAGAGCTGTTCACCTCTGGAATCTCTCGCGCGCATATTGCGAAAGCCGCAAATTCTCTGAATACGCCACCTGTAGCTACTCCACCCCGCAGTGCGACCCCTCCTCCAGCGGGCGAGAAGAGGAAATCGGATCGGAAGGCGGCAGAGGAAAATGCGCGATACGGAAGAGCGTCTGGGACACCTGTTCCTTCAGCGGTCGATGCGAATGATTTAAGTAAGGCTCTTTTGAAGGAGTTCGAAGATGCGGGCAGACCGCGAGATGTAACGCCTGGAGGAAGCCCAAGTAGGAAGCGGCAACGCGTGTATGGCGACAGGTGAGCAAATTCATATTTTGTGGGAGGAGATCGCTGGCGGTCCAAGCTACAAGTTATGGAGAGACAGCGGATGTGCGAGTGCTATGCGATTAGCTCGATCTGCGGAGCTGATCCATCTGCTTTGCACCCGCTGCCTTCCCAGGCCCGGGGCTGTGAATTTGATATGGGACTAAACAGACGCTGACGATTGCAGATTCATTCCAAACCGAGAAGGACAAGATCTTCAAGCAAGTTTCAGTTTACTACATGACGATGGATCACCCGCAACCCCGTCCAAACAGAAAAAACGCACTCCTCATGGAGAGCTGCACTTTCAAAAGAGTAAGCAGGGGCTCAAATTGATGCTGCAAAGCAATCACTAATGCAAATTTCACAGCCGAAGAAGCAAATCGAACATTTTCCACCTTATTACGACACGAGATCTTCGATACAACGATTCCGCAACCTACGCCTCCAGATCTCTCACCAGATCCTGCCCGATTACCTTCATCTCATTCGACAACTGTTCATGACCCCACACGATCACATACACCACCTAATAACCCATCTAATACTTCGCTCCCGACTTCCATGACACCCTCGACTCCCCATAAGAACCTCTTTACATACATGTCACCAAGACATCACACCAATATTGCTGGACACCCTACACCTTCGAGGACGCCTCAGAGCCGGCATGGACCGCATCTTGACTCCAGATCAGAGCTTTACAGTCTATCCCCTGTACGCCTTGGCAGCCAGCAGATGTTGTTGAGTCCGAGAAAACAACCTCGTGCTGTGAGCAAGGTCCCCTACAAAGTTCTGGATGCTCCGGATTTGGCGGACGATTTCTATCTCAATCTTGTAGATTGGGGTAGTAGCAATGTGCTTGGTGTAGGCCTTGGAAGCTGTGTATACATGTGGAATTCGCAGTCTGGTCGAGTAAACAAGCTATGTGAGCTTCAAGATGACACGGTCACTAGTGTATCGTGGATTCAAAGAGGTTCACATATCGCAATCGGAACTGGGAAGGGCTTTGTTCAAATCTGGGATGCCGAAAGGGTGCGGCGTTTGAGGACTATGACTGGTCATACGGCACGAGTTGGAGCTCTGGCTTGGAACGATCATATCCTCACTTCTGGTTCGCGAGATCGATTAATATACCACCGCGATGTACGAGCGCCAGATCAATGGCTCCGGAAGCTGGTAGGACACAAGCAAGAAGTCTGTGGCCTACGTTGGAACTGTGAAGATGGTCAACTTGCTTCTGGTGGAAACGACAACAAGCTGATGGTTTGGGACAAGCTAAGCGAAACTCCTCTATGGAAATTCAGCGAACACACCGCAGCAGTCAAAGCAATTGCGTGGTCTCCACATCAACGCGGGCTCCTTGCCTCTGGAGGCGGAACAGCAGACCGCAGAATCATATTCCATGACACATTACGCGGCACAGTCGTCAATGAGATCGATACCGGCTCCCAAGTCTGCAACCTCGCGTGGAGCAAGAACAGCAACGAAATTGTCAGCACGCACGGCTACTCCCAGAATCAGATCGTAGTGTGGAAATACCCCAGCATGAGCCAAGTTGTCAGCTTAACAGGACACACCTATCGTGTCTTGTACCTAGCCATGAGTCCGGACGGACGGACAATCGTGACTGGCGCAGGCGACGAGACTTTACGCTTCTGGAATGTCTTCGGCAGAAAACCTGGCCAGAGAGAGGACGGCGATGCTGGGGGTGGTGGAAAGCTTGGGGATTGGGGCGTAATTAGATGAGAAACATCGTTCACATCTGGCTTTTGCACGCATGGTCGTCATCCTCGAACCAAAGGTGGCGGATTTTGTTAATGGAGAAACGGAGGACAGGGACGGGAGGCACGTCGTGGTTATTCGAGCAAGCATGAATGGCGTTTTCGGATTGTGCTAATGCGGTACTGGAACAATGGAGTACACTATGGGACACGGTTCTGGTTCTGGTTCTGGTATGGCTTACATTACGCATTTTCACGAATCAAGGAGCAAAGCGAGCAAGCGAGTCAGCGGCATGGTGGAACGAGTTATTTTTGGGAGATCATTTGCTGGTTGCTTGTTGCTTTTGCTTGTAATTCAAGCAGAGGCCAAAGCGAAATATATGGGTGCTGCTGCTGCTTTCGTGTTGTATCATGAGGCTGGCTGGTTAGTACGATGGCTAGATGGATGGATGCATGCATAAATTCAATGTTCTACGCTGGTAGCTAGCATTGTGCAGCTGCGGCTTAGCTAGTGAGCCATAGGACGCTGCGGGCGTAAATTAATCTCAACTACCTAGAGATCGGCCACACATTACGGGCTACGCCCTGCCCACATACATGCACATGCGTGCGGAAGGAAATGTGAGTTTTGACATTGGGCTCGAGTCAAAGTTGGCACAATTGTGATGGTTTGTAATTGTTGCATTTCCATTCATTCGTTGTTCGTCAAAACAGACTAAGCGAAGAAAACAAAGACGCCGTGGTATATCCTCCCTTCCTGCCTTCCGTTCATTCTCATTGCCAAAAATCAAACCAAGCCCTAAAGCAATATACGGTCAAGAACGATCACCAAACCATAACCCGCTCAATATAGAAGCAATCCACGGTCGCTACTTCAGGTACCAAAGTATGAAGATAATCCAAGTACAAGCGAAGACTCATAACAGTAACGATATCCCGAACCCCGATCACAGCGGTAAATCACCGATCTTCCGCTCTCGCGCGACATCCTTCGCTCCTCCATCCATATCCATACCCGAGCTTCCTCCCTGCTCATTCAAGAGCGGGATCCTGTCCACACTTCTACTTCTTGCATGGCCCTTGTCCTCACCATCACTCTCCAACACAGCTCCTAACTCAGCACCTCCATCCGTCTTAGGCGTCATGAGTGGTGAAGTCATCATGTCTGGGCTAGTCTGCCACTTCAAGACCTCTTTCTTCATAGCCTCCAACTCATTCTGGAAACGCTTCCCGAATACATCAATATAGTACGTTGCACCGTTATACACGGACCAGCAAAATACCGCCATCAGGAAACTGGCTGACGCGTAGCGGTACCAGAACCAGAGCGGGCATGGTAGCATCGTGGCAACAGCATACGAGTACTGGATCAGCATGAATGCTGGTTCTTGTAAGGAGTCTGGGAGAGAAAGCACGAGCTTGCCGATCCAGGCTTTGGAGTAGGATTTTCGGAGCCAGGTGAAGGATGTTGGGCGGCCGGCTGCGATCTTCTCGCGGCGCCGGACGGTGATCAGGAAGTGGTACGAGAGTTGCCAGACTGCGTAAGGAATGGTCGACCAGAGTGTCATGGCAAGCAAGCCATAATGCGTCTTGGATCCTGGCGGAGAGGTCTTGATCGTCCAGAGTGCCGGGAAGCGGTCTTGTTGGTGGGCTGGCGTGATGAGATGGACAAGGCAGTGCAGAGTTACGCAGGGCATGATGTGGATGAACAGACTTGTAACTTTGTCGAAGCTGTGGAAGACCATGCTATTCCTCCACATTGCTATGGCGATGGCGTTGTTTCCAAAGGCGAGGCAGTATGTGCTGATGAATAGACGCTTGGAATTCGGAAAGAACCAGATTGTGAGGACGCACATAAAGTTGACGAAGTAGCATAGGTCTGCTAGGAAGTAATGATACCCTCGTTTGTGGTAGGTGTAGTATCGGATAGGCATGAAATAAAGAAGTTGGGCGGTGTACCAGTAATGGAAGAGCTGAGGATATCCTCCGATGAGATATCCACTGATGAGGACGTTGAGAACGCCGCAAATAAATGCAACTTTCTCACGGGCTGTAACAAGCTTTGTGTCATTCCATCGTCTTCCCAGCCTGTCAACATTCTCGCGCATCTTCTTCCTGTATCTGTCTAGTTGTTCATCTGCCGTTGGTACTCGTCTCCTCCATTGCTCCACCACACGTTCTTTGGCGTATGAGCCTCGCGTCTTCAAAGCATCTCTCTGCTTTCGAACTTTGTCGGTCTGTGCTGATATGTTCCGTTGGAGCTTTTCTAGTTGTTGAGGTAGAGCAAAGTTGTCCAGCAGATCAAAGACTGTGAGTCTTTCAAGTGGTGGAAACGCCTCCCAGTCTTCTTGATATGACGAGCTTCCTGAGAAGGAGGGGTTCCGTGAAAGTCGCGGACTGCCGGGGGTCGAGGATGACATGATGGGTGTCTTGCTTCCATCTGGCGGCGAGGAGCCCGTTGAAGCGCTCTGAACTCGTGCCAATTCTGGTGACAATCTGCCGCTATCTATGGCTTGCTCGGAGCCTGGTATGGGAATCGGTTCGGACATCTCGAATATGGTACGTGTGTGAACGGTGGATGAGGAAACTCCGAATGAGACCCTTCGTAGAAGACTTCCACCTCGTAAAACTAAGCCGTCAGCCATGAGTATTGTATTGCTTCCAGATCATGTAGATGGAAGGCTGGAAGAAAGCGTTTCTATACACGAGAGCCATATGCTGCGTAACTTACCTTGGAGTGGGATCTGAGTAAGGTTGTCGTTCTAACGCCAAGTAGCCTGCTCAAGTGATCAAAGGCGCAACCGCATGTGGTCAAAATATGCGGTAACTCGAGTCCACAGCTGAAGGATTAATAAGAGAGGCTAGAGCGGATGACACTGCGTTGTAGAGGAAATAGTTGCGCGTGGGTGAGGGCGAAGATCTACGCGTAAGTGGTTGAAATCGCGCGGTTGAAGGTCGTGAGGGAATGGTTGGCTCAGAATCGTCTATTGTGCTTGCTTTAGACTCGAGATTTTGCGGATCATGCAAAACATAAATCGAGAACCCTGTCACTGAAGAAAAATGTTCTTTGTGTGAGACCTCAGAGAAAGATGATGGTTGTGAGTGTATTGAGACATGTGTCATGAAAAGGAAAGTCACAAGCTGGCAAGGTTTCGCTCTGGAGCTCTGGCACGCCTCCGTCATTGTACAGCTGAGATCCCCATAACTTTCGGACGGTCCGTAGATTTTCCGACATCAAACACGTGACTGCAGACGTTCAAGTCAAGCGCGACCTGTTGACGCGATCGCGACTTGCCATGCTTCATGGAGCCTTGCTCTTCTGAGTCTATCAACAACTCCTCACCTTCGATATTGTCATTCGAACAAGTCCAAGGTCTGGGATCTCACGCGGCATATCGATGCGCTCAAACAGATCAATTACTCCATTGTAATCACTTTAGTCCATAACCTCTACGGCGCGCGCGCCCCTCTTTCATCAGCCCAAACGCGTCAAATTCAAGATGGGAAAGTTGATACGTCTGGAGCTCTTCAGTAAGTCAGTCGCATACCGCATTTGATGCCTCAGCTTACATTGTTATAGATTTCAAGTCCTACAAGGGTCATCACACTCTGCTATTCGGCGATTCCTACTTCACTTCGATCATCGGCCCCAATGGCTCCGGCAAGTCGAATTCGTAAGTAACATGAGGCGCGTCAGGCAAGTTAGATGCTAATCGCATGCAGTATGGATGCCATTTCCTTCGTGCTTGGTATCAAGTCATCCCACCTTCGCTCCGCGCATCTTCGAGATCTTGTTTACCGCGGCCGCGTTTTGAAAACCTCGAAAATCAATGATGATGGATCCGCAGCTGTACCTGCTGCAAATGGCGATGGCGAGGCTTCAGATGAGGAAACACAATCCCAGCGCCCTGGACGTAATGATCCAAAGAGCGCGTGGGTGATGGCCGTATACGAAGATGATGCTGGTGATGAGCAAAAGTGGAAGCGCACAATCACCAGCCAGGGATCGAGCGAATACAGAATCAACGAGCGCGTGGTCACTGCTCAACAGTACAACGAGTCGCTGGAGTCGGAGAACATTCTCATCAAAGCACGAAATTTCCTTGTCTTTCAAGGAGATGTTGAGGCAATCGCATCACAGTCGCCAAAGGATCTTACCCGATTGATTGAGCAGATCTCCGGGAGCTTGGAATATAAGGCCGAATACGAGCGTCTACAAGAGGAGTCTGAACAAGCTGCCGAGAATCAGAATTACAACCTTCACCGACGCCGTGGTATCAATTCCGAGATCAAGCAATATCAGGAACAAAAGAAGGAAGCCGAAGCATTTCAAGCGAAGGCAGATGAACGCGACGATGCGATTGTCACCCACATTCTTTGGAAGCTGTACCACTTCCAGCGCGTCATGGAGGAGTCAACCGCCAGTATTCAGGAACACCAGGAGAACCTGAAGGAGTATCGACGAGGTGTTGAGAAGTACGAGAAGACTCTTGATGAAGCCCGTCAAGCTCAGGCCAAGGTCAGCAAGGATGTCGCAAAGGTCGAGAGGAGCATCAAGAAAAAGGAGAAGGATGTTGAAGCGAAGGAGAATTCCTTGGTACCTATTGACGAGAAGGTTGATATCAGCAACAACGAAATAGAGAAGATCCGACGGAGGATCGAGAGCGTTATTAAGGAACGCGACAGTCAAGTCGCGGCAGTTCAGAAGACGAAGAAGGATTTGGCAACCGTTGAGAAGGCCGAGAAGCAGTTCGAGCTCCAATGGCAAGAGACATTAAAAAAGCAAGGTAAACAGCTTAGCGAGGCTGATTTCAAGGAGTACAACAACCTCCGATCCCAAGTTGTTGCCAAGACTGCGAGTAACCAGTCCAAGTTGGATAACCTAGTGCGACAAATGAAGACAGACGAGGTCACGGTCAACAGTCTCAAGGGAAAAGTCGAAGCTCTCCAGGCAGCTGTTGAGAAATACGAGGCTGAAGTCGACTCTATCAATGAGCGAAAGGAGACTACCAAGCTCTCTGTGAAAGAAATCTCCAAGGACATCGATGCAAAGAAGAAGGAATTCAATCACATTCAGTCTGAACGTGTCCGGATCAATCAATTGCACACCGAAAAGGAAGAAAAGCTTCAAGCTCTGATGAAGACTATCGACGAAGCGAATTTTGGCCGCAGGCAAAATGCAAAGGAACAGCGGACCAAGGACACAATTGTTGCGCTCAAGCGACTGTATCCTGGAGTCCGTGGCCGTGTCGGTGATCTCTGCAAACCCAAGCAGAAGAAGTTTGAGGAGGCCGTCAGCACTGCACTGGGTCGAGATTTCGACTCCGTAGTTGTCGACACGGAGAAGATTGGGACAGAATGCGTACAGTATCTCAAGGACCAGCGTGCTAGCCCGATGACTTTCATCCCGCTTGACAATATCAAAGTCTCTGCTCCAGACGCCAACCTGAAGGGCCTGTCCAAAGCTCGCCTGACCATCGACACAATCGATTTTGATTCTTCCTTAGAACGAGCTATGGCTTATGCGTGTGGAAGTTCGATTGTTTGCGACGATCTTCAAACCGCCAAGGACATCGTTTACAGAAAACACATGCAAGTCAAGGCCGTGACTTTAGAAGGATTTGTTATTTACAAGGATGGACCAATGACCGGTGGCCGTCTTCCAGAGAACAAGGGTAATAAGCGGAAGTTTGGAGATGACGAGATTGAGAAACTCAGAGCCCAGGCCGAGAAGTTCCGTGAGGAGATTGAGGCACTTCCCAAAGTCAATCGGAGAGGGGCAGCAGAGGAGACCCTTCAAAGTGACTTGGGTGCTCTTGAACAACGCCTGGCTTATGCTACTAGTGAGTTGGCTGCGTTTGAGCAGAATCTCGCAAGTAAGAAGAAGGAGTTGGCGAATCAACAACGCCAACTACAAGAGATGACACCTAAGTTGGCAGAAAAGCAAGGGGAACTCGAGAGCATCACCGAAACCGTCAATGAGTTCAAAGAAGCTGTTGCCAAGGTCCAAGATCAGATCTTTGCCGGATTTTGCAAGCGACTGGGATATTCTGATATTCGTGCCTACGAAGCTCAGCAGGGCAGTCTAGAGCAAGAAGCCGCCGAGAAAAAGAACAGTTTCGAGGTGCAAAAACAAAGATTGACTCGTCAAATCGAGTGGGAGTCCAATCAGCAAAAGGGAACAGAACTTCGAGTCAAGGGAATGGAGGATAGGGTCGAGACCCTGGAGCAACAGATTGAAGAGTTTGGCAGCGAGAAGGAAACCCTCGAAAACGCGATCGATGTTGACAGAGCGCAAATCACCGAGCTGGAAGATGAAGTGCACAAGTTGAAGGAGAAGCTTGCCGCGAAGAGCGAGAAAGTGAATCAGGCGCGCAACGAACTACAAAAGCGGAGCAAGGAGATTGACAGTCGCACGAAAGCTATCGCATCCTTGGAGACTGAAGTACAACGTAATGCTTCTGGTAGATACGCCTTACTACGACGCTGCAAGCTGGAGCAGATTGCCATTCCTTTGACAGAAGAGTCGAGAAAACTTGACTCGCTACCTGTTGATGACAACGTCCTTCAAACCGACCCTGATGCTATGGACGTTGATGATGAAGACGAGGAGGCAGCTGGAGATGTAGTGAAGGATTACGGTATTGAAGTCAGCTTCGAGGATCTTGAAGAGGATCTGAAGAAGGTAAGCTGATGAAGTTCTATTATGGATATCTACTAACATTCTGGCAGCCTGATGAAGAGGAGGTTGAAGAACAACTCTTACAACGAATTACTGATCTGAATTCGGAACTTGAAAAACTCAATCCCAATATGAGAGCTATCGATCGCCTTGATGGTGTCGAGGCTCGTCTCAAATCTACCGAAAAGGACTTCGAGGATGCTCGGAAAGCAGCCAAGAAGTCCAGGGAAGCCTTCCAAGAAGTCAAGGAGAAGCGATTCGATCTTTTCAACAAAGCCTTCACTCACATCTCCGAGCAAATTACTCATGTGTATAAGGACCTCACACGATCTTCGACTTTCCCTCTTGGTGGCCAAGCATATCTTGATATTGAAGACAGCGACGCGCCGTATCTCTCAGGAATCAAGTACCATGCCATGCCTCCTCTGAAGCGATTCCGTGATATGGAGCACCTATCTGGTGGAGAAAAGACAATGGCTGCCCTTGCTCTTCTATTCGCAGTCCACTCATATCAACCGAGTCCTTTCTTCGTACTTGATGAGGTCGATGCTGCACTTGACAATGCCAACGTTGAGAAGATTAAGAACTACATCCGAGAGCATGCTGGCCCTGGGATGCAGTTCATCGTTATTAGTTTGAAAACTGGTCTGTTCCAGGGTAGTGAGAGCTTGGTTGGTGTATTCAGGGATCAGGAAGCTAATAGCTCCAAAACTTTGACCCTAGATGTAAGTCGACTCCAGTCGGAAGTGACAGCAACATACTGACTCTATCTTAGCTGCGTAAATACGTCTGATTGTTACTTTGCATTGGGATTCGGCTTATGGTCACGAAGGAATATCGGCAATCTGGCTGGCCGGAGCGAATGAGCAGCATTTATCATATAGCATGATGAAGGAGGATTAGCGATAAAGTGGGGCGATGTTTTTGTTGGATGTATGTGGTTCTACTTGGGACTCAGAGCTAGGGTTTTGCTCTGCGGCTCATGATGCATGCTCTCTCTGCTCGCCGGGGTGGGAGTGTAGGAGGAATGACACGTCTTGATTTGCTGCCTTTATCACTTACATTCAGATCTCTCGCCCTGTCATTGTCGACCATACTTCTCTGGAGTGGCATTCTTCGCCAAGTGGCTCGTTTTGGTTCCGAATCCCACGTTCCAAGCGCATCTGGTGCAATGACAAATTTCCTGCTTTCGTTGGCACTTGCGCAGACAGTTCGTTTTGTAGAGAATCAGTAATAACATTGAACGCCATTACCTGGCAGGTGTGCATGTGAGGGAGCATGGATTGATCTACAATTTGTCTACATCAATTACAACTCTTTAGCATGGCGGTTCGTTTCTCTGAGCTCTCTACTTTTGATATTGCTCACAATGAGCGATTTGATACCCCTTATCTGTGAGATTGGAAGTCGGACCCGCCGATAATACAGATTGCGGACACGGCATACCATGACTTGGCCTTGCGATGATTCGCATTGTCTAAGTTTCTGGACTCTGTATTCTACAGCAGGAAATTTGGTGACTAATTGAGTCGCTGGCTAGTGTCTCGAGCCAGACCGGAACGACGTGCTCTTCTCAAGACTTCGATCTTAAGGAACAATATCCAGCCCCAGGCTTTGCCTGAATCTTTGGAAGCCTGTAAGCATGTTCATACGCCTCCCTACAAAAGAAACCTCCCATACGTTGGTAGGCTCTCCAACTATTAGAAAATGTGGTCCCGCTTTGATGAGGCTGGGATCAATTGCATGATGGCTACCACAGCCTACTTCATTGGTTCTTCTTTTTACACGGGATAAGACTGTAATATCGTCTATGGTTGACACAAACATCAGCGTCAAGTTTTATTATAATCAAGAGAATGTTGTTTCATTTATTAATCCCTCTTTCAAAGGCGTTTATCGTGTGGTTATACTTCCAGGACCTTCTTGGTGTTACCTCGGATTTGTGGAGAACTTGGCGCTCAATCAATATCGATTACTTTACTTCGTGAGAATGCTGAACCAGTCTCTTGAAAATTCGAACGATAATTGAATGCCGTTAATGCAAACAATCGATTATTGCGCTTTCTTGTATTTGCCGAGCCGGCCCCTGTGCTGACTTGCTAAGTTATGCTAGCAGGAAATGGACTTTGCAAATAGCTCACCACAGCACTCGATAGCTATTTTGGAATTCTATAAAGATATACAGAGTGCATAGGCTGCTCCCAAGGACCAAGCTTGAAAGTAATCCTCTTGATGAGATCAAAATGTGGAACTTGCCGAATTCGAGGTTGGTAGAGGTGTCGGCTTTCCATTTCCTTGGACCTAGGAGTCCAAGAATAGTCGAGTGGTGCCATTTACTCAATTATTACTCTCTTGAAATTAAGTCATGGATCGGTTACTCAACTTCGTAATCTCACATTGCGACGTTGCTCAAGTTTTTACCATCTCAAATCTAGAGCATTGCTGCCTGAGCATAAGTACGATTAGTCTGAATGAAAATGAGAAAGAAGTGTGTATAACGCATAACGGGGTTTTGATAGAGAGATTGATGAACATAGTTGAAATCCTTCATGTCAATCTCGAAGCTAGCGCTGGAGTTCAACGAGCTCATATGGGAGGCACAAGCTGTAGGAAATGGCATGCTGACTCTCTGCAACCTCAAATGATATACCTATTAAAGCAAGGGTTACATCGAATACTGGCAATTAACAGATTACGTACCTCTGAAATTGCACAGACTGGCATTGTATTGCCAACCTACACAGCAAGCATCATTGCTGCATCAATCTGTGTAACTTCCCCTCATCTCTGTCCCATCAATCTGAACAGAGGCCAAATGCCCCCAACTTGAATCCTTCTCTCGGAAAAATCACGCTATTCTCTTTCACTTCCACACGAAATCTCAAATCTTTCCACCAGAGACATCTTCCTGCTCATCATTTTCTGCAGACCGTCAGCTCTCAAAATTGTCCAAAGCCCAGGCTCAGCTTCTATCTGAGACATAGTAAATTCTCCGATGCAGCCTGCTGCAACCCCAACCTATCACCTCGCACCCCTCTTTTCAGCACTCCCAGAACATCATTTTCGTGACGTCCGGGGCCCTGTTCCATGACGTGTTTACGATCAAACCGTATGTTGGGATGTCACTGGATTGAGACAGCATATCAAGATTTTGTGCATGCCATGTCATGCAGGGCTTATGATCGATCTCCGCCTCGTCGGCTGGGGATCAGAATCGGACGAAACGGTAACAACATGGCTGTTGATATTTGCTCTAACGCGCAAACACTCGTACGAGATACAGAGGTGTTGTGATTTCAGATTTCCATCTTTGGATGAGATGGATCTGCTTCTGGTAACTTCCGCGGAAAGTTTCAAGATTAAGTGAGAATGCCTAGACATGAAAGTCTGGTAGCGAGGGGTCCGAGAGTATTGGTTCTTTTTTTCCGTCTGGATGTGAAGGCAGTTTTGTTTGATGATGTTTATGCGGTTTAAGCTTGAAGTGTTTGGGGTTTGATGATCGGTTCCGCAGCCGAGCACTCACCTTCTAGAAAGACAACCATTTTAGAGACAGATCTGCCAAAACTTTCCTTGCTGATCGATTCGAAAAGATGTCGAAATCAAAAATTTCAATAGATCAGCAACGAACAGGTATTGTAGCCAAGAATTGAAATCTAAATTACAATGCGAGATGTTGCTGCACAATATCCATTTTCGGGTTTCGGGCTCTTTAGCGAGCAACGTCAAAGAGTATTGATATCCGTGCAGCCACTCCTTCCCCTCCCTTACAGACCCAACAGACCCCCACTCCAATGCAGGTAGCCGCCCTGGACTAAACTCGTTACCAAACTTTTGGATTGCGAAGTGCATCAGAAAAGTCGACTTTCCGATGTATCGGCGTGCGTGCCTCGCTGATTCGAGGTGTTTCTCATGGACATACACCGAGGTCGAGTCAGGGTCATGTACAGCGCTGCGGAACTTGCATGCAGTTGATAGCTCGCTACCACTCTTTTGGATTGCTACTTGCAACAAAGGCTTCTTTGGTCTCGGTTTGCAGGTTTCTGGCTTGGTTTGTGCCATGCTTGTTAGCTCTGATTTGAAGTGTCTCTCAAGAAGTGCTTTGGTTCCGAAGCTCAGCTCGCAAAACTTGAGTCATGTATCAACACTTCATCGTTGGCTTGCATACTCGCTACCACACTCTTGGACTGCTACCTGCAACCAAAAATTGTGTCCTCCTCACCTACGAGAATGGAACTTTCTCTCACCCGAAATGGTCTTCGATCACAAAGCCTTCCGAAAAGTAAGGTTTGCGTACTTGCATGCAGTCTGACCGTTCGCTACCACTCTTTTGTACTGCTACTTGCAACAAAAGTCCATCCCTCCGTTGATCACCAATCTTGTTCACTTCCGTGCCTGGGATGTCTCTCAAGCACAGAGCTTCCTATGGTCAAACATCGATCTGTACATACTCCTGTGTACTTGTTACCGCTATTCTGGACTACTACTTGCAACAAAAACTTGCACTTCACCCAATTTTAGTCTCATAAATCTCCTCATGTGAGAAGATTCTCAAGCACAGAGCTCCCGCTCCCGCTCCCAAACGTTCTCCCAAATGTTCGACATACCACCGTCCACCTACGTACACTCAAGAGGCTCGTTAGCACTCTTCCAGACTGCTACATGCAGCATCTATCCCTCTCGTTCTCAAATGTTGAACTACCTATTGCACGTCTAGCCTTCTTGAAGCAGCTTGAGTCATGCCTGGGCATTCGCGCTGTCACTTCTGACTTGTCGTATCGCGAAGTGCAACAGAAGATTTCGTGTCTTGGTCTTTGGCTTGATCTTAGACAGTTTACCGCTGGCTTTCGTCTTAGAAGTGAACTTCGGTCCGTAGGACTGTAGTACCGAGACCTCGCATCTTCCGAAAGACAAACATCAATTAGTCAAGGTAAGATCTGCCCATTCAACAAGTGATCTACCAACAACGTCTCACTCATCCCAACAAAAGATTTAGAAATCCGATCTTCCAAAATGCCTCTTCAGAGAACAGTGAGTGAGAGTGAGATGTTGGGCTCGGAACAGGACCGAGGGGGATATCCGTTGAGCTTGGATCCCCAGGCGACTCGTCCTATCTCCCCCACCAACCCTCCACTTCTCCGCAAATTCCACTACCGAACAACCAAAGTGCCGGAATACGACTTGCAACAGAACTCTATCTTTGAAGCGATCGCCGTCCAAAAATCCACATTGAAACTCAAATGTGGCCAATCCGAGAGATGCCTCTGTATGAAGACGTGGTCCAATCAAGTGCGTGCAGTAAGCGTGAGACAGCTCTGGAATGTAAAATGTCTTAGATACATAGAAACTACAAAATTTGTAGAAGTCAAACAGAAGATCGTCCACTGGAATTATGACGGATGCCCCCTTTTCGTTGATCAAAACGACATGTCAACCTCTCAATTCCACGATAGATGTATTCGGATTCCGAGCCTCCTACCAGACCAAAACGAGCAATAGCGATGACATGCCTTTCAGCTCCCCCCCTCGATATCTAATGGAAGATATCAAACATCGTGGCTTAGCCACGATTGAGGCCGAGATACTTAAGAGAAATGATATGACATGTCCCAAGCCTACATGCAGATCTGGCACCACTCTGGCCTGATGGATGAAGCGAATGAACTGATGTTTGACTCTTTCTTTCCGGGTCTTTCAAGAAGTTGAGGAGAGTCTGGACCTGATGCGATTTGCAACAAAGATTCCGATAGCAATAGTCTGTGGTAGAAAGGGAGAAATCGATGAGGGAAGCCAATTAGTTCAGAAGTGAATGTCACTCGCTACCGAGAGGGTTTGTAAGGTTGTTGTAAGAGAGCTGGTTGCTGTGGCTCGCTTGGGACCTTGCGAAATTGTTGCAGGACCACCATTGTTCATGATTCTCAAAAAAGACGAAGCGGGTATAGAGTAAGAGACAATTTCATTGACAAGGGTGAGGCATATATCAGGGAACAGAAGCGAGGGATGACAGGATGAGGCTGGACGCTCCCATCACATGCCATAAAATACAGTCAAGGAGTCCCTCAGCACAGACAATTGTCCGATCGAAGGGGAGGTCACATAACGAGGCGTGTCGATTCCAGGTTTTTCAGTTGCGAAATGCAACAAAAATTCCAAGGAGCCGAAACAAGGCATCAAGCAAGATCTTGAAGTCGAGTTTGATTCTATTCATAGATCTTGGACAGGCGGGAGCTGGCAGGTCTGGAACTCCCTCGTCTATCGTGTGGCGGATCTAGATCTTGAGCCTACCACGAGGGTGGCTGCGTCGCTGCGTGGGTGCGGCTAGGTACAGAACTGTATCTCATGTCGCACAATACTGAGATCCGGTTTGTCCTGTAGATCGTGTATGCAAGGTGATGTGTGTGGATGGAGCTGACTCCACGGCTCGAAATGGTAATATGTGGCGTGGTAAGATATGTATACCTATGAATATGTACGCACTCATACACAGCTTGGTCGCTTACTCGACAACTGATCTCGAATCTCACCCCTCCACAACATCTTTCTCAACCTCCCAACCCTCCCAAGTCGGCTTGTCAAATCCATTCGGCCTACTCGCTCTCTCAAACCCAACCCGCAACCCTTCTACCGTGACTGGACTTCTACACCAGCATATCTCCTCTCCAAATCCCTTGCTGTAAGCCGTTTGCATCAACTGCTTATCGAAAAGCTCAGGATGAACCCTCCGCATACTCTTCAACGCCCTCCCACCAACCTCGTCAACACTATCTGCATGTCGAAGACCAAAAAACTCTTCGTCATGTTCGCGCCGCACGCGCTCTTTGACTTCGGGTCCGTAGAGTCCTAGACCGAGGAGGAAAACATCATATTGACAAAGACTGGTACGGCCGATCCAACTGCCTCCTTCGGTCGCGCGCTTGTACAAAGCAGTGAGGGCTGCAATGGCACCCATGCATCCGGTACCGTAATCAGACATGGGGAACGGAGGGACCACTGGCTCATTCAGGCCCATGAATTCACCTTGTGCCCATGCTACGCCTGTGTAGCAGTCTGCTATTTGTTGCCAGCCAGGTCGACCTGCCATGTCGCCTTTGTCGCCAAAGCAGTCCTCCGCAACGTATATTATGCCTTTCCCTCGTCCTTTCGTTAGCTCGACAAGCTGCTTCGGTCCGTATCCCAAGCGCTCCAAACTTCCTGGTCTGTATCCGTCTAGCACGACGTCGGCGGTTTGGAGGAGCTCTTCGAATGCTTGACGGCCGGCAGGAGTCTTTAGATCGAGATCGCAGGTGTGTTTGCCCGTGTTGCCGTCTACTTGGAAGAATGGTACGTCGGAGAGGTTGGGAGAAGTAACTTTGATTACTTGCGCGCCGTATTCTGCCAGGGTACGACCGATTGCTGGGCCGGCAATGATGCGGCAGAGTTCGAGGACGCGGATGCCTGAGAGAACTTGAGGTCTGGAGGAAGAGGAGTAAGATTGAAATGGAACTGGCGGAGAGTCGGCGATCTTGCGGACTTCCCATGGTGGTGTTGAGAGAAGTGTTTGGCCCTGTTTTTAGGTTAGCTTTGGTTGGTGACGAAAAGGGATCACTTACATGGTTGGTCTGCTTGAATTCTTCCCACTTTATTACAGGTACGCCTGCCTGCTTCTCCCGAGCATTCATCTTCTCTAATTCCGGAATAGTAAACTTCTTGACATGGCTCTCGATCACATTGATGCATTCTTGGTAGTCGGTCAAATCTGGTCGATGTGCTTCCAACCCAATCATGTTTAAGGTTTTGCCTGCTTCCAAAGATCCATGGATGTGGTAGTATTCTCCAGGATTCTTGGTCTCATATAAGTTTGCAGATAATCTGCGATATAATATCGCTTGCGCCTGGAGTAAGTCGGTATCTTGGCAAGTTAGAATATGTCGTGTAGCTGGTTGGAAATTGGAGAACTTGCTCTTTAATTTTGACTTCACGTTGGGATCCTGCTTTCCCATTCCAGCAATTGTAGCAATGTATGTTGAAAATAGGAAAGTAGCTGTCCGCTCCAGATCCACCTCAATTTTTCTCCTTTCGGTATCATTTGGAAACCTGAGATGAGCAAGCGATGCTACTGCACTTGCTTCGACGGACTTCAGGGCAACAGTCGCTTCGGTCTCTTTGAACGGACACGGGAAGTAAATTTGAGTCCCATCTGTAGCGGTCGTCAAAGTGACGTCCTCTAAGTGCTGTGCAAATTCCGGAGGTATTTGGTCCCCTGCGACTTGTCTCAGGAAGTTGGTGGCTTTTCTACTGCCGTCCAGCACCGAATAGGGAGCACGAATGCCGTTTGTGTGACCAACATGATTATTGACGACCATGATTCTGTTGCGGGCGCCACATTTGCTGCGGCATGACGAGGAAGAGACATCATATGTATTTGGGGAAGTATCGATGTATTTAAAGGCGGGTATGAGATGAAAGCGGCGGGTAATGCCTAGCTCTGACAGCGGCGGAGGGGAAAGTCGGACAAAATCGAGCCAGCCCGCCTGGAATTAGGAGGTTCGAATAAGAATTACACTACCTGTAAGTAGCCTGGCGTTTGGCTTTGACAGTGCACTGGTAGTGCATCCGCTTCGAAGCCGGGTACATGAGGTCACTTCCCGGGGCATTATCCGATAAAGGAGTCCCTGAAGACTCCACTGTGAGCACATCGTAGCACATCGCTTCGATATTCCCGAAGGGAATCTGTTGCAGTGAGGCTTTGCTGAACATTCAAAGCGGCATAAGATCGTACGCCGATTAGGATCGAGATGACATCCTTGAAAATTCCCCGGTCTAGATTGAGGGGTAGCTTGGTGGCGCCGGAAATGCCAACTTACTTTCAAGAGTAGATGCGCAACCGAGAGCTCAACATCAACAAAGAAGGTTGCATGCTATGTTACACCAAACAGACGAAAATGGTCGACCACCTGGATCCGTCCCTCGGATTAGCAAGCATGGGAATATTTCGAAGCGAACATCCTATCTATGCATGTATCCGCTCCTGCAACCCGGCGCAAAAGTCAGCAACAGCGGGCAACTGCGGGCAACTGCAACGCAGCTCTGTGTCCCTCGAAAAATGAGCTGCTAAGAAGGCGTGAAGGCGTTCTCTTTCCGTCTGCCTGCTACAGTGCTACTTCGCGAGGAAAGGTCTCGATCACGGGAGTCAACTGATCAAGGGACGAAGCTGATACCCGTCAACAAATGACTTGCTTGTTAGTACATGGAAATAACAAATAGCCCCAGCAGTGCAGCCTCTCGAGGGTTTTCTTCTTCTTTTCTTTGTTAAACTAATACCTATATCCATTCCAGCTGTCCGGTCTCTTCGCATCAAAAGTCGATTGGGTGACAATCTTGTTGTTGGTCTTGCGAGCTCACCCTCGCTTATCTCTACCTCTTAGCGATGTTGGTTACAATGAAGGAAGACCGGTAAGGGATACCGAATACTCGGGTCTCTAGATGTCTAAGATGAAGTGGCATCGGCTCGCAAGCCACATGATATGTTGCTTTTCAGCCACAGTTCTATGGTCGGGAATCATCATTGAGGTGCTGGGAATTTTCTCTAATGAGGAACAAGCGAATATCTCTGCGCTAAGCACAGAGAAGGTAGGAAAGACTGTCTCTGTTAGTCTGATTATGATAGATCTTTCAATTTCACAACATCTTCATGGAAGAGCAGCTGCAGCTCATGGCCATTTCCCTGTTCCGAATTTTGCAGGCCTTCATCTGGTGGCGTCAGGGAAGTCGCAGTATGCCGTCTTCTGCTCCCATCGAGTGCTGGACCAGGATCCTGGCGGGGTAACACGAAACATATACAGACCTATCGTTCGAAGATGTAACCCCATATTGCATGCACGCTGCGAGATGGAGTCAAGAAATCAAGATGAAGTCGTGTGTTTGTGGAAAAGGTGCGATGTGCGAATGCGGCTTTGCTTTTTCCAGTCGACATACCACAGTAGCGTCACCTCCAGCCTCCCAGGCCAATGGACTGTTCCAGCTCGGGCAAGGGCACCAGCACCCCAGGACAAGCCACTTGCTCTCTCTTCTCTCATTACTTCACTCAACTAACATACTTGACTTGACGTCGCCCACCAGGAAGCAACAATTGATACCCAACCGCTCCATTAATTCATTGCGTTTTCTTCTACAATCCTGCTACACGATATATCTGCCCTGTGCTTCGATCAGCAGACCGTCGCTCAACGTCGATGTTGTCTCCTGTGCCCGCGCGCCGGCCAGCATCCGACGGACTTGAGTCGCATTCCGGCTTCTCTCCGACCCCTCATCCGACTATCTCCTCCTCCTTCACCCGCTCTATCGTATCGCATCGCACAGCAATTGCACAAACCGACGATATCCCTGCTCTGTTTTACGACCCTTCGCACTGAGCCGTAGGGCCAATTCCAAGCTTTCGTCGGAAGCCATCGAGTGTCGGGAGAGGATTCCAATTACACATTAATTGTGTCGCGCGGATGCGGTCCAGCAGCACAGACTTTAGTCTGTTCATCGAGGGGCATGATCAATGATATAGACCGTAGAGCCCGACAAAACCATGACACGGCCGAAGGTGGACCCTGACAAGCGGATTCGTACGGCCCAAGCCTGCGAATCTTGTAAGAGGAGAAAACAAAAGGTCAGTATGGCTTCTGATTTTCTTCTTTGGGCCTGGTGCTATGTGTTCACCATAAGCCCACTTGAGATACCGTCTATATCACATGATTGATATTGGACTACAACACCTACCTCCGACGGCTTACTTCCGCTCTCTGGGAAGGTTGTAGATGTACACAAGCACATCTGCTTTCGAAGTGGGGAAAGTCTTACCCTCGCCCGGCATATTGTTATTTTCTGGGACAGCTGGGTGCCGGAATCGAGTCCTTCATCCGGGACTTGAATAAATTGGAGGAGATATTCCATACACTTTCGTCTTCCTGTCTCGATAGGCGGAATAGCACAGCCCACCATGCGGCCGTATCTCCACTTCGTGTGCGATGCAGTCTGTTCCATGCTACTGTGCTTTTGAATCATATCCTTGGGCACTTTCCCTAATGTTGGGCGTTCCAATACTACTCAAACCACTCCAGACTCTTTGCTAGATGCAGAGCCTGCTTTGGGAAACGAAGGCATGCTGATGCTGACGGTTTCTAATCTAGTGCAATGGATTGCGGCCTTGTCAAACATGTACGAAGCGAAATCTCACCTGCACATATGGAGAGGAGAATGGATCCGAGGACATACAAGCATCCCCCAAGCGTCGGATGTTAGATGCAACTCTTGACACCCCCAAAAGTGTTACACTTTCTCCTCGACATGAGAATCGTTTTTTAAATGGGATGTCTCCAGCTCGACTGGAGGACAAGCAACATTCACGGAATGGTATCTCAAATCAAAGGAACGCCAGTATCAAACCCCTTGAACAGCATCAGGATGCTCTTTCCCAAGGGAAGTCCCAGCGAAGAGGGTCCGCCACTAATCACAAATCGGACGAGAGCATGGTGTTTCTTTCTGGGGCGTCAAACAATACCAACGGCCAAGAAGAGGAAGTCGCTGACTACACCGAAGAAGGCCGAATGTTACAAGATCCTACCGGTAGACTATGTGAGTCTCGCCTCCTTCGATGATCACGATCCTTCTTGTGGAAAGTCCAACCTTGCTAATAAATTATGGCAGTATATATTGGTGATTCGGCAGTTTTGTCTTTCTTACAATTCATCCGAATGATCGTTGAAAGCGTTTCTGGCCAATCTGCTTTCACCCAGGACCCCATGAGGCACAAGATTGTCGAGAACACTATATCCTTACCGGCAAACATTCGACATACCCATCTTCTTCCGGATAGGCAGACAGCCAATGTGCTGATTGATTCTTACTTCACGAACGCAAGTTGAACTTGCCCTGTCAAAGATGGCGTTAATTAACAGCACGCAGATAAACGGACTCATAGAAGTCTGTCATCGAAAGAGTTTTATGAGTTCTCTCGAGCAGTGCTATACAGATCCGCTGAGTATTGACCCAACTTGGCTCTGTCTGCTTCATCTTGTATTCGCTATTGGTTTAGTCATGGCCACACCAGTGCCAGGTTCGCCAGAGGACTTTGTTGTCAAGAAATTGAGAGCGGACCCATCAATTGACCGGGCTGAAATGTTCTATGCCAATGCGAAACATCTAAGCGACCCGTTCACAGGTTTCGAAGATTCCGGATTCTGGAGTATACAGGCTTTGACGTTGATGTCTGTCTACATGCTGGCTGTTTCAAGGAGGAATGCGGCCTACGCATTCCATGGTAAGGATACCATGCATAGTATAATGTCAAGCTAAATACGTACAGGCATGGCCGTGCGATCTGCCTTTGCAGTAGGTCTTCACCGAAAAGAGGCAATGAACATCTTTGGTGAAGCAGAGAAGTCTGTTCGTAGAAACCTCTGGCGCACATTGTTTGTCCTCGATCGCTTCCTCTCGACGTCCCTCGGCCGGCCTACTGCCATTCGAGAAAGTGACTGTTCCGGGGATACGCTTCTAACAGGTGAAAGAGCTCCATTTCCACAGGCACCTTTTCCGACAGCTGCGAATGCGAGCTTTACCAGTCCCAACGCTGTTGGTCTAGAGGCATCCGTCCGTAGTTGTCACGTTGTCGGAGTTATTCTGGAAAAGGTCTACTCGCAGCGCAAAATTTCTACCAAGCTTGCACAGGAGATCGCAGATGATTGCAAAGGATGGCCGAAAGCCCTTGATCCAAGTCTGAATCACAATCAAGCACATTCCGCTTCTCCTAGCCGAGGAATTGCAATATTGCATGTCAACCTACTCCACTGCCACTCCCTTATTCTACTCACCAGGCCATTCTTTCTTTTTTTGATGAAGAAAAAGTACACAAACCCCGACGATGCTAGTCAGCGTATCCATGTATCACGAATGGAGAAGTTTGCAGTAGCATGTGTGGTCGCTAGTAATCAAAGCATCGCTTTGGTCCAGAGTGCAAGAGATAGCGGGTATCTCTCACAACGAAATCCATTTGTATTGTGAGTTGAGACCGCTCAGCTGTATCTATACTAAGGGCGCCTTTCTAACATAGACAGGTACTTTCTTTTCGCTGCAAGTCTGGTTGTTTTATCCAACGAGTTCTGTGGTCTTTATCAAAATCCAAATGCCGGTACTTCGATGACTACCGCCATCAACATTATGCACTACTTCTCTGAACAAGACCCACAGGCACGGCGTTTATTGGTTATTTTGACATCGTTCCGTGATGTTGTATCCCAACAGCAATCGACCCGAGCCCGACAACAGGATACCGCTCGCGCAAGTGGGGTCATCTCGCCATCCAATCCTTCCCTTGCAGAGGATAACAACGATGCAATGGCAACTCTATTTCAAGGGGGCATGCCATATTCAGGCAGTAACCCATCGCTCTCTTCACCCATCGCCGGATTCAATGCGGTACGGCGCGAGTCCCAGCCAATGTCCTTCTCAGCCCTGAATTCTACAACATCTCAAATCAACCATATCTTTTCTTCTCCGGGCCAGCAAGACCATCGCCCTCTGTCCCGCCAAGACTCTCTTGATGCATTTGTAGATCTTGCACGAGTCACAAGTAACCCTAACAGCGGCGGAAGTAATGATGGCAATGACTCTTTCGCCAATGAGGAGATCGATTTCGAAGCTTTCTATAACTTTCAGTATTCGAACAGTGCCGCTATGACTCCTGGGATTGTTTCTGGTATGACACCGGGTGGCATACTGGCAGAGTCGCAGCTGAGACCAGACGAGGTTCAAGGCATCAGTGACAGCCGTGTGCCAATGTTTGGGTTGACGAACATGGACTTTACCGGTTATCATTAGTTCCAAGGCATGAAGACTAGCGCGGAGTTTTGAAAAGTTTTCCTGGTCCGTGGA
The DNA here is from genome assembly GCA_026120085.1 of Cadophora luteo-olivacea. NCBI lineage: Eukaryota > Fungi > Ascomycota > Leotiomycetes > Helotiales > Ploettnerulaceae > Cadophora > Cadophora luteo-olivacea. The sequence continues at coordinate 206,411 of JALRMC010000064.1, read as the reverse complement.
AGAAATGGGGTACGATAACGCTACGTGTGCTTAGAATGGCGTTCAAAAGGTCTGGTTTTCAGTCCAAAATTACCAAGGGTATAGAATAGGCGAACGAATTGTATAGAAATGCAGAAGAGGGACTGGACTATGTCAACATGGAAATCAAGGCGAATTACCATCCCATACCTGGATTGGATATGACAACGGGTATCCATTCAACGCTTTATCAACAATAGATACAGGTAGGTGACGCCACTTTCTCATCGCCAAGCAACCCCACTCATATACAATATCCAATTTCTGAACCCCTCATTCAATTATCTTGATACCCCTCTTCTCACATGCCCTTTTTGTATTTTTGTATCGAAAGATATGATACGGCATTGCATGATGCTGGGATTAAGCCGTGCAATCAGGTGCTCGCGTCCCCCTCCTGTTCATTTACTGGATATAGTGACGTCAGACCCAGTTTCCATACCCATCACCCATTTCCGTTCATATTTGAGGAGGATCAGTGGGTTTCTCGAGAAGACTGAATGAAGAAGGAGAGTGTGGCTTGTCGACGTCAGTGATCTTCACGATGCACACCATCACGATCGATATCCACCTGCGTGCCCAGCCAGCCAGCAACCCCGCTTCAAGTAGATAAGTACAGGCTGGCACTCGAATACGATTTTCTTCTTCTTCCCTCTGTCGAATCCTTACTTTGATAATATATCAATACCTGAAAAAATCACACATACAGACCCAACTTAAACATAGCATCAGACTCAACGCCTCAAAATGGCAGAGTGCGTCGCCGCACCCATTACTTCTCCTTCCCTTGCCTATCCCAGGCTTGTCAATTGCTTGTCATAGACCATGACTGACATCCATCTCTTAAACAGATCCTTGACAACATCCACCGCCATCGCCGACGACAGTATCGGGCACAGCCACAAGCCCACCACCGATACCACCTCACCCACGGCAACAACCACCACTGAGCACGGCCAAGAACACGAGAAGAAAGGTATCCTAGGCAAGATCAAGGATAAGATCTCGCCAAGCTCGCATAACCATGGAGGATCACAACCAGCGAGTAGTGGGGATGCGACACATATTGGACGGGTGAGTTTCCAGCTCTGTTTACTGACGTTGTCTATTCGGGCTGGGAACATTGGGACTAGAGATATCTAGAAATTTTGGAGCTCGAGTAGAGGAGAGACGAAGAGCTGAGAAGAGTGCTAATAGGATGGAATTATATACTGACTTCTACCAGGATGAAGGTGTGAAGAATGCATTTGGCGGAACGGCTGTCAATGCGGAGACAATGCATCGAGGTCCTGCAGCTGGACAGGATCTGAATAGGGAGTAGAGTGAGATGCACTCCTGTCTCGAAAAGGTGGGAAAGCTGTCAAGAGCTTAAATTGGTCTCACTCTTAGGAGGAGCACATCAACACGCCGGGAGGAATTGTCCATGTTTGGTTTGCGACTTTTGTGATACCTAGGATAGCGTAACTCGAATTGATTTTGATCTGAACATGAGATATCTTGGAATATCCTTTCCCGACTTGCGGTGATTTATGCTCGGAGTATCCAGGGCTGTCCCAGGTTTGTAAGTCTCTAGACAGTGTTGAATGGAAGCGAGCCTCCCCAACTCGTCGCCAGCGTGGTCGTTATCACAACTATAGTATAACGAAAGCCAATATGTCGGGTCAGACCATAAAATTCTTCTGGGAGCCCTCCACTCTATATCTCTGTCCCTATTGTCTACATTCTACAATACATTGTCCATTCATCTTTGTTCCAACTGTCCAATCAATTCATAATCGACTGGGAACCGGCTACAAACCAGGCGTCAACCGCCTCACAACCGCCTCCCAACCGTCTCCCAACCCGCCTTCGAGCGAGCCCTCCAAATTGCGAAGTGCAACAAAACTCTCCTACTCTTGATTTCGAAGGTTCTATTGGTTAGTTGCATATGGGAACGGGAGGACCACGTGCTATGTGGACTCTTTACTTGGCTCACTTTGCATGAACATCATACTGTCTAATTTCTGTGATCAAACATTCTTGATATCAAATAAAGCTCTTTGGCTATTCGTATTTGTCCTGCCGTTGCCATCGCAGAAGATGGTAGCATATTGAGTTCCAGGTTCACGTTAAACTGACACGTGACGACTTACCTCCAAAAACTCCAACCAGCTTTGCCCAGGTGAGTACTCAAGCGCTGGAGGTAACTCTTACTTTAGTACTAACATTCTTCTTAATCTCAGGCATCACACCCCTGATCTATCTCGCCTGTATCGCTAAACAAGAACAAGACTTTCGCCTTTCAGCTCAGTCAACCTCCTACCGACTTCCTTGCCCTCCTGTTTATCCATAACCAACTTTCCAGAGTCGCAAACAATCAGAATCCCGGCCACATACCAGCACAACTGAGACACGGATTTTACGATTTGCAACAAAATCAAAAAGTCCAGGATAATGCTCGTTAACTGGGTTGTTGAATTGTTTGTTGGCAAACGCCTGATAATTCGCTTACCTCCCTTGCATCCACTTGAGCGGGATATGGGCATGTCAGCCGGCCAAGAGTTGTACTGCACCACCTCGTGCCGTCTGGATTGCAAACGGAAACAAAAGTAGCGGCATCAGTAGAGGAAACATGAGAATTTGTGCATACAAGGTATTGCATTTTTCGGCTACTTCCAGCGAGCTGTCATTCTTCTCCACGCCTTTTATTCATCCACCACAGAACTAGATACTAAGGTAAAAATATTATGAACGTAAAGTAGTCGCCCTGAATATTAGAATGAAGAAAAGAAATTAGCTCTAGATGGGACCTTCATGATCAGACTAGTACCATCCCGAATTCCAGCTGCTGCACCTGTTTCCAGGCTGCACGTTGTTGTTTGCGTTGTAGCAATCGAACCATTGATTCTTGCACTTCTGAGTAGCGGTATCGTAGTTGTCTCCACGGGGACGATTCCGTTGGCCGTTTTTACATCCCTGAGCATATGTATCCAAGCAGCTCTTGTACTGACTGTCGCAAGCATCCTTGCAAGCTTGCGTTGGTCCCTTGTTACCACCTCTGGAGTATGAAGGGCAATTCTTCGATTGCGGCGAAGTGTATAGCTTGAATGGATATCCAGCCTGGTAGTCCGAGTAGATATTGTTACAAGTCAAGCATGGGAGACCGATGTTTCCAACCGGAGCAGCGGAGCTGTATCCTTTGCCTGGGTTATGCGGCTGCTTGCAAATGTTGGTATCCGTTGGAATGGGCACGCAAGTTGTGGAAGATGCCTTGGAAGTGGTGGTGACGCTTGGCTTGGCCGTTGAAACTGGGCAAGGGTAGACTGTTGTGGACACTGTTGGGGGTTGGGCGGGCGGGCCAGAGGGTGGGTACTTTGACTTGCAGTTGTCCTTGGAGCAGTTATTGCCGGGGCAGTAGCTGCTGCAGTAGGACGAAATTGAAGTGCACCAGCTGGAGAATTCGAAGCAGTTCATGCTTTCCGGGAAACCAGCGTTTAGGAAGCAGGACGCGACTTGAACGGTACATGACGAAAATGCGGACCAGCAGGAGTTTTTATCAGTGAATTTGGGAATAGGATTCGAGCACCATTTACCACACTTGTACTCGCAAGTCGGGGTTGGAGAAATGGTAGTACTGAAAGATGTCAGTGGGAAGATGCTTAGCTCGGCTTGAGAACACTCACGTCGATGTGCAAAGAGAAGCTGGCTTGGATGTTGCTGTGTGAAGTTAATACAAAGCAATCAAGACATCACGTGGTTTTAAGAGATTTGGAGGGATTGTGCAGGCAGCTGATACTTACTGGTCGTGGGAGGAGTCGAAGACGATGATGGTGGCTTGGTTGTCGATGTTGGCGTTGACGACGTAGATGAGGAGGTTTGGGTGGTGGACGAAACTGTCGAAGAAACCGACGAACTTGAAGACGACGAGCTTGAAGACGACGAACTTGAAGATGACGAGCTTGAAGACGGTGCGCTGGAAGATGTTGAAGTCACCGTCGCACTTGATGAAGAAGTCGTGCTTGGTGGCTGGGTACTGCTTGAGCCTATGTCATGGTTAGCCAAAATAGCCGAGGAGAAAGGGTCACAACTCACTGGATGAGCTAGATGTTGAGGAGGCCACAGAGCTTGACGATGAAGATGATCCTCCCTCACATGGCTCAGTGGATTCCAAATCCTTTGCAACATAAAGGTCGAGGGTTCCACGACCACCACAGGTTTCTGTAGAGTCTCCTTTGCAAGGCATGTCACATTGACTGCTGTCGAGCGGTAAGGTTCCGTTGCCTAACACAACACCACTAACATCAAGTAAGCATTGATCTCAAAGCATTATTAAAGGTAGTGGCAACATACCAATAGCATTCAGATGCATATTCCAGGCCGGCAATTGAATAACCACCAGCTTTGCAAGCTGTGAGGCAGCTCTCAACGGTCATCGTATCTGCATCAACCTGGTCTTGTCTCCAAGCGAGAGAGCGGCCCATGGATCCTTCCGAATAGCAGCCAGACTTGACGTAATCGGAGATTGTGGTATAATCGGCAATTGGGAAGGTAGGATCTTGGTAGATGCTGACACGATCGAAGCCTCCACAGATTTTGGTATCATCCCCGGTACAAGTAAAATCACAGTCGGCTTCGTCAGCTTGGACATTATTGACAGAAGCGCCACAGAAGCACTATAAAAGTCAGCAGTATACAGAGCTTAAATCTTCTTTTGACATACCTCCTCGCCATACTCAAGTCCGGCGTACTGATAGTCGTTGCCTATTAGGTGTCAGTACGAAGAAATGGAAATGGACTGTGGGCTGAATTTTACCTTTGCAGAAGGCAACACATTCCTGCACGGTTTGGTTCTGGTTTCTTGGTCCGGTATACAAGAGGGTACGAGGGCTGCCATTATCAACGAAGCATCCTGCGTACTTGAAAGGAGTGAAATCAGTGCAAGAGGGCTGGGCTGGCTCCTCGTTGCGCTTGACTGGGTACAGTCCTGCATCGACACTGGAAAAGAGTGTGAGAGCTGCCGAAGCAACAGTAAATGACTTGAGGTTCAACATAACGAAATTGAGAAGTCCTCTCGTCTAGTTGAGGCTGAGAATGGAAAGTAAAGAAAGGAAGAGTGGACGGGGTTGAATAAAAAGAGTGTGAATGAGACAACGCGGAGGGATAGCAGGCCATATATAGAATGCGGCCCCATTATACGTACTTGATAGGTTACACCTGCCCTACAACTCTTTTGGACGAGGACCATGTCCGAACTATGAAAAGCTTGTGGAAGGACCACTTAAGCTTTGGAAGATAGGGTATCGTCGACCGACCAAAACAACCATGCATCGAGAAGCTCTCCAGCCCGACAAGGCACACCGTGGCGCATGTATCGCGACGCCTAGCTGGAGCAGACCAATCATGTAAAGTCCGACCCTAGCAGACGTGGGATTAATGGGGAGCTTTTGTGCCCGTGGCTTACACCAAGTTGGACAAAGACCGTAGTGGAGATGATTTTACCCCGATCATCCGGTAGTTCTGAAGGTATTTGGTTTCTCGAAAGGATATTTCAGTTTCTTCCGGAGAATTGAGCTGTGATCTGATTACCGAGGCTTGAAAGAGCCATGAGCGTTTCGTCTCATGGTAATAAATCTGGCAACTTTCTCGGAAATCCATTGTTTCCCGAGGCACAGATAGGAATTCAACTGTATCGTGCTACCTGGTAAAGTCCAGCAGCGCTTGTGACATCTCGACTCGCTCAGTTGACTGTTGATAAACTACTCCGTATCTTCGAGCGCATGGACTCAGGAGACTGTCTTTGTGATTGGGTGAATATGCAAAAGGGGGCCGTTGGAGGCGTCGTTGATGGAAATTAAATGCTTCGCTTGAAGCATCTTCAGTCCCGTTTTGGGTCCCCTGCACGCTAGATATGCAGGAACAAAGCTGGCAGCTTTAGCCTTCAAAGCTTGGACGACTGTAACCTAACCTCTTCTCTCTTGGATCACAACGAAGTCTGCAATTGCACAGACAGACGAACAGACTATCGAATTTGGTAAAAAGCTTCGCCGGGGTCCGACAGCCTGGGTCGAGCAGAGCGAAAGGACATCCAGCTGCACTTTCGGACCGAGAGCGTTTTGACGCAAGCTACCATCTCGTGGATTCTGTCAACTGCAAGTATTTACAATCGAGTAATTGAGCTTCGAAAAGACGGCTATCGCTCTCGGATAAGCGCTCAGAGCCGAATGGCGGGAGATCAACTAGCAGAATGGTGCGTACTGACTTTGCTTGAGAATTTCCAGATCTCCATGGTACACAATCCACATAGGTCGCACAGCATAATGTTGTAGCGATACTATATACCCCATGGGACAGCTTCTGCTGTGCTTTGATGCTCACTGCATGCAGATACGGCACTGCAACACATCCATCCTGCCAAAAGTTCCACGTTGCGGAGGTAGCTGAGCGTGAACGCCACAACAGACATCAAATGGAAGATACGATACGATACGACCGCACGGCTGCCTACCCATACTCAAAGAGCGAAACGGAAAGGCCATCTGTTTCGAGTGTTGATAAATGTCCCGATAATAAGCTCGGCAGGCATGACATTTCTGCAGTCAAAGTGCTCCTGCTGTTGCTGTACTTTTCCTTGATTAGACATGTTCACTACCAAGTCACAGTCCGCTCGTTGATAGTCTGGGCTATGCAAGCGACGGGGCTTTTGGACTGCCACACCAGGCACTCGCCTCGGTCCTTTCAGCGAAGGATGACAACTCGCGTCAAATCGAGACCACGATAATGTACTGGCCTTGTCCCCGCTGAAGATCCCTTCTCGGCTCAATTTTCGTGCCCGTACTCTCCTGAACTATTTTGTATTCTCCTCGAATTTCTATAGAACTTCCGATCTGGAGGGACAGACTCAACGATGAATCCTTCCAAGTAGTCTCATACCTTACTCTGTTCTCCATTCCAAAGGAGATTAGGAAGCACACCGTTATCGCGATCACTGTCGCTTCTTTCCTACCTTTCAGGACCGAGTCCGAGACATACATATTCTTCATCATCCACAAAGAGACGACGAACTCGTGGTAATTTTACCTCGACGGAAACCGGCATCATGAAACATGAGCCAGGTGCTATTTTCTGCAACTCCCCGGGCTATGGGGTCACTTACGCACATGCATTGGCCCGTCATTTGACAGCAGGTTTCTTTGTTTCTTTCACACATCCTCGGCCAGCTCGATGATAGTGCGGTATCAATTTCCTCGATCGTGCTCTCCAACCTGAGTCTAAGGACCCCCTGTGATTTTCTCTGTGCCGATGACCCAACGAGAAATCCCAGATCAATGTTCTCAACAAGACTCGCAACTTACCGGTCCAATTCTGAGCCGCTTTGAGACTCGGAATCTTTCTCGTTCCATCCCCACATGGACCTCTACTAACTGACCCTAACTCAAGCTTTTCACTCGCGTCGATCTCCCGCGAGATCTTCCCCCACTCGCCCTGTCGCCGTTCCACAACTAGAACCCTAGAATAGGAAAATGCGGCGAATTTCCCCCGTAAGTAACTACTGTAGGTGCGCATGTCGAAGGTCTCCGGTCCAATCTACCTATGGGACCTCTCTAAACGAATTAGTATGGACAAACTCCTCCTTCAAGCTCCATTTCAGACTTCACCTCGCTCCACCTTCCATTTTGGTCATGTCCGAGCAACTGGCTTCCAAAAGACAGTGATAGATGAGAACCCATTCCTGATCTACAATTCCAAATCGTTGAACTCCCCACGGCCACCGAGCCAACTCAACCCAGAAGGAGAACTTATTTTCCTTTCAGTCTCCCAAGCACTGACAAGCTTTCTCAAAATCTCGTCCGCTTCCCAAAGCATCCATAGCTTCATCACAGATTCCCAAAGCGTTGCATAAACGAACTTTGCCTCATTCCGATAGGAGGCTTGCTCATGCAAGCCATCCCGTCGCACTCTCTTCAACCGGCCTTCTTTTCATGATCCTTCAGAAATATAACAACATAGCAATCCAGCCTAGCAGTAACTTTAACTCTCCAAGTAGCCCATCGGAAAAAAATACAATTTTACTACCCTTAAGCCTTGATTCCGTATGGGATGCAACAAGTCAGCGGAGCGGGCAGCGGGTTACAACTCTGCCACACGTGTGCCTGAAGCTAGCTACTATCCAACGAGCCGACTAAAATAGTAGTTTGCGAACTTCGACGGCCAGGCCAGCGCCACAGCCCCAGCAGTAGCTAGAGTAGTCCGTCCTACTCCCTTTATTCAGTGACAGTGGAGACTATCCACTACATGGGCCTCTGACAAACCAATTAATGGCCTTTCCCTGGTTATGGATAGGCTCCACTGTCAGTCCACTGAATAAAGGGAGTAATTTAGATGGAGGGGAAACCAAAAGACGAAAGGGGAAGAATCAAGCTTGCGGCTGAAGTCCTGAACTCCGTTGATCCCTAGGCTGCGAGTTCGGCACGGATTCAACATTTACTAAGATTCTTCAGTACGGCTGGACTTTCCTCGCGGAATATGCAGGTGTGAACTGTTGAAGTTTCTGGCCTCAGAGTTGAGGGGAGACTATGTAAGCAAGAGAGAGAGGAGGGACTACCTTGGCTTGGGAGGATCTACAGAGATAAGAAAGATACTGTAAATGTCATAAGGCATTGACAGAGGTATGGTAGCACTATTTTCTTCATTCTCAACCAAATCTTCATTTTGTTCTAGGCGAAGAGGCAACCTAGCACGCACGGAACCATAGAACGCCTATTTAATTACAAGATGCATGCAAAACGCGACCCCTGAGATCCTCCATCCCCAGATTTGTGCCTCGAAACGCATCGCAACCCGCAACCAAACCCAATCAACAATCCCAATTAGTTCTTGTTTCTGAGATGGGGAGGCACGAATCTGCCGGGCGCACCGCTGGGCTTGAGACCGTCACCTGATGGAGCTGCAGCAGGAGCTGGCGAGCCATCGCGGCCCTCATCACCACGTCCGGAACGACCACGGGAAAGGGGAGCTCCTCCTGATGACGAGGGAACTCGGGCTGACGGGGGAGGACCGGCCGACTCTCCGCTGCTGGCTTTGGCCGCTTCCCTGTCTCTCCAGCTGGGCTTGCCACCTGCAAGGGCGATGCGAGGAGGACCAGTAGCAGCAGGGCGATCATTTGAGTCAGTTCGCTCCATCTGTGGAGCACGACTGGCTGGAGCAGCGCGCGCCATTGGTGATTCTGTGCGAGTTGTTGGTACCTCCTTGCCCTCTGCTCTGAGCTTCTCCTTCTCTCTCCATCCCAACTTGGCACCGGCAAGTGGCAACGGTGGTCTAACGGCTCCAGACGAACCAGTTCTCTCCATGGCAGGAGGTGGACCCCTAGGTGCGGCCTTTGCCTCTGCGCGTCTCTTCTCGGCCTCCTCCGCTCTTCGTGCTTGCAAGGCAGCCATCTCGAGTGCCTCCTGCCTCTCCTTCTCACGAATAGCCTTGAGCTCAGCAAATTCGGCTTTCTTCTTCTCATCACGCGCAGCCTTCTCCTCAGCCTCTCTTGCTGCACGCTCTTCCTCCTCACGCAAGATGCGCTCTTGCTCAGCGATCTCTCTCTTCTCACGTGCCTTGCGCTCGCGGAACTCCTTCTTGCGCAACGCAACAGCCTTCTCCAGCTCTCTCTGAGCATCACGTCGGCGCTTCTCGAATTCGTCATGTCTGCGCTCGACGATCGTCTCTCTATAACTCTCGTAGTGGCTCACCAGACGGCTCAATCGGTGCTTGAGCTCAACGCTCTCTTGATGCTTAGCCTTGGCATCCTTAAGAGTTTGCTCTTTGGTCTTTTCATAAGCTGCCAGATCCTTTTCGCGTTGCGAGGCATAATCTTCAGGCAACTTCTTGGCTTCCTCCTTGCGGAAAGCTCGCTCAAGATGATCGATACGTTTGCCAGTCACACGGAGTTTCTCGGTCATGCTGTTCTTTTCTTGCTCAAGTTGGGCAAGCTTCATCCGGCGAATGTCGTCGCTACCGATGTTGTCCAAGTTCTCCATATCAATGCCATCCTTGTCCTTCATCTTGAGTTCCGCAATCTGCTTCTTGAGCTCCTCCTTTCGTACTCGCTCCAGCTCAGCCTTCAGACGCTTATCTTCACGGTCCTTTTGCTCTTGTGCAAGTCGCTTGTCCTCGGCTTCCTGGAGCTGGGCGGCTTTAATTCGTTTGCGAGTTGCATCCTCCTTCTCCTTTCTGGCCTGTATCTCAGATGCTTCCTCCTTTCGCTTAGTGATGACCTCCTTGCGGGACAAAATATCGAGATGCTCTTTCTCGGCACCAGCTCTGGCTCTAGCATACGCCGCATCTCGAGCTTTGATCCGTGATTCATTGAATGACGGATCAGTATATTGGCAGGTGATGAAGAGAGATCTGGCAAGGCGGGTCAATTGAGTTCGGACAATTTCTGATGGAGTGCTTTGTAGTCTTTGGACAGAAGAAGTCTCGCTCTCAGCAGAACCACTACCAGAGTTGGCCTGAACAGCCTTGGTGGAGGAGAAGACGTCAGTGTCGAAGCTGAGAACACCAGTAGCATGATCCATACGGATAGCAAGATCACCCTTCTTGTTGCCATTCATGATGAACTTCTCGATGGTATCTCTGGTGACTTGGAAAGGCTCGGGAAACTTGGCAAGGTTCTCAACAAACTCAAGATCAACAGTCTCATAGACTTGAGATAGTTGCTGGAAGAGTCTGGTAAGAATAACTTGTTGGAGAGGTAGGACATATTTCTCCATGTCGGGATCAGTACCGATCTTGGCGAGGATAGGAGAAATCTTTTGGCAAATGGACAGGGGGTGAAACTCGACCTCGAGGATTTGGTAAAGCTCACGAATCTCGGGGCGAGCACGCTTCAAGAGACCCTTGCTCATAGCATCCTTGAAGAGAACTGCTCGAGTGGGAGCTTGAGCCATGCCGAGGAGGTGAGTCAGCCGAGAGTTCTTGTTCTTCTTGGCTTCGTCAATATCGACCAAGGCACCGCGAGATCTGGAAGTACTGATGACAGGAATAGCGAGGGCAGACAGGAGGACGAAAGAAGCAGCCTTGGAGAGATCTGCTTCTGAAGTCGCCGGGTTGTCGGCCTTCTTGCTCTGACCAGCTGCCACCATAGAGGCAGATTGACGGAGGAGATTGTAGTATCGGGACCAAGCAGCAGCGTGGAAGAGGTAGTTCTCTCCAACCAAGAAGATACGGGTCAACTTCTCGTAGTAATTGGCCATCATTACATTCTTTGGTGGGCGCTTGCTGAGGTTGAGTAAGGTATGGATATCCTCAACACTTCTGAAAGCCTCTTGCCATAATTCAAGCTCGACTGCGACATTCAACTGTTGGAAACGGGTCTCGAGATGGCGCTGAAGGGTATCTGGGTCGTTAAGATTGATAGCGTGCATCTGAGCGGAGTACTTTGCGGCGGTCTGAACATGATTTCGGAGGAGCTCGCATAGTCTGCGGAACTCGGTCTTTCGTGTGTACTTCTGGCAGAACTCGAAAGCTTGCATAGCGGTGCTCTGGTACATGATCTCCAATCTCGCATTGTTTCTGAGGATATCCAAAACCGTCCTGTAGGTCTCCCAGAGGAACTTTAGCCATGGTGTAACGATAGCTCGATCTGTTCGATCTCGAGATTGTTCACCGGAAACGGTAGAGAGGAGGATAGACTCGGGGGTTTCGCTGGCTTCAAGATCATCTACACCAGTCGCCGCGTCGGTCGTCTCGAGAGAAGATTGTACTTCGTCGGCCTTAGCTTGTGCAGTCTTGACTTTTTCTTCTGCCAACTCGATGAACTTCTTCAGAACCAACTATTTCCCTCTGTATCAGCAATGTCATCCTGCGCCTAATGTGATGGGTCCATTCTCACCTCGATTGTGCCAACATTTGTGTTCTGACTGATATTCTTGTACTGGTACAAGGCATCCTTTGCAAGTTTTCCCTTCTTTTGTTCGACAGACTGCTCGACCAGCAGGATCATAACCGGCTCCAGGGACGTGATAGGGGCATTTCGGCTTCTCTTGGAAGTGATATGTTCGTGGAGGAGGCTCAAGGCAGCAGGAGACTGGCCCACGCCCATGAGCTCATGAGCGCGCTTCAGCACATTCTCCGGCTTTGTGTGAGGCGGCGGAGGAGGCATGATGGGCGGCTTGCTGATGAGTTCTTGATCAGCTCAATGCAGTTGTTTGGATCGCGGCGACGACGACGATTTTTGACTGTGTGGGATCACTGCCCGACCCCTCGCCTAAATTTGGTGTGGGACTCACGCCTGAGTTGATACCCAAATATTCAGGCAGCAAGGGGTGTGTAGACTCTGTAATAGCGGCACCAGGAGCTACTAAGTTGCTTGTCGCTCTGACGTGAAGTGATTCGGAACTTCAATCAATATTGGGCATATTGACAAATGAAAAACTTGAGTAGTATCGGCAGGGGTACGGAGTAGATACCGATGTTCTCAAATCATTTAAAATTTCCAATACTTTATGTGACATTGACTGCCGTTCAAAGTTACATTTGAGAGGGGCATTTTCCTCAACGCCGCTTTTGTACTCGGTTCAAAGCTGCTAAGCGTTAGGCTAACCGCTCTCGAACCTCCCCCAAATTGCAGGTGCTGACTTACCCAGCGTCTGAAGGGGAAGGGACAGAGCGACCACGACTTCGATTTACGTTCCATCAATCTCACGGCCGACCTCTCAATCGCCTCAACAGCTGTCCAGGAAGCTGTCGCAACCTCCTAATACCCTGATCTCAGCCAGTCCTCAGGTACGCCGAGCTCACCTCTCGTCTGTTCCAACGTCGGACAATCCTAACACGCTCGGCAAGTTGATTAGGAGTCGCGACCGCCCCGAGCGACCATATCTTCAAAATGCCTTCAGGATACTCCTCTCGCGAAGACCCCGGTCAGATCAAGAAGAACAAGCAATCGATGGCAGATCTTAAGCTACGACGTCTCACCGAATTGAACACACGTCTGAGGGAAGATTTGGAGAGAGAGCGTATCCCGGTTTCGCAAGCATCAAAAAGGTATACAGTGAACGGGGTCTACTCGCAGATGGCCGCAGGCTAACCTCTGGAAAGCATCATCTCGTATACGAACAGCACGAAGGACTTCATGGTACCATCTGTCTGGGGCACTGTTGACAAGAAGGACGACCCATACGCACCACAACGTGAGCTTGACCGGCTCCCACAGTCTGCACCGTTGCTAACTCAGTAGATACAGAATCCGGAGGCTGCTGCGCTGTCATGTAGTCTAATGCGACGGACGAGTTCGAGATCAAACAGGCGTTCACAGGCGTAATGGATGAGTCTGCGATAATACCTCTAACAGCATCAGCAGCGTTGACGGATGGTTTTCACGACGAGGCTCCCAACAACCGATGGATGGATGGATGAGGAGCATGTAATATTTCAGTCAGTGGTGTTTTTGCAGTAGGGCTGCTACTTCTTGTGTATAAGTTACAGAATGATTCACGAGGGCGCGTCATGCCAAAATCAATGGCACATTTCCTTTCCAATCTGGGATCTAATCGCTCGCCCTGAATGCAATGTGAGGTCCCCATTTTTTTGTGCCCAGTTCGGTCGTGGGTGGGTGTCCCTCATCGGAAGCGAGCTAGTATTCAGGAACACCCGGCGGCCAAATTCATGACCCTGATATCAAGTCACGAAATTCTTACCTACATAACAAGAGCGAGTCAGTTCAAGACCAAAAGTTCGCGTCCCGCAACACAGATAGGACTGCATTTTCCCATCACCAAACCATTACTTGGTAGCATCTAAGCTAGGATCATCCAACAAGACTCAAAGTTATGGACAGTCAACAAGACTCACCCTCGCCAACGCCACCGCGATACCCACGAGTTACAATCGAGTTCTGCACGCAATGCAAATGGCTACTTAGGTAAGTTCAGATCTCCTCCCTGGATCTTCCTTCTCCAGCACTTCCCAATTCTGAGCTCCAGAGACTAACAAACCCCCTCAGGGCCGCCTACGTAAGCTATTCCCAGCTGAGCGCTCCAACTCATCTTCCCAGAGTATTGTTGCTCCCGTACCTTAGAGATGCTCAATCCCATCCCCAATTTCCCCACCGTACGATTCCAGTCTCAGATCTCCCTCAGAGGCATGAATTGCGGTTCCCCGCATCCGCGTCTCAGCATGAAATGGGATCGGGTCGGCAGGTGGCACGTGATGCTTTATTTGAGATGGATGCATTTGCATGCGTGCTGGGTATGAGCTTCTGCAGGGGGAGACCATGAAACATTTGATCTTGCCGTATCCTGATATATCTGCTTCTGTTAACTACTTATGCGCCTTCTGTCATGGACTATGGAGCTAATGATATGTGCTTGGATGGATAGTTTGCTCAAGAGCTGATGTCCACATTCTCGACTTCTCTGGGTGAGGTAAGTCTTCTTTCCTCTACCTCTTCTCCTCCTCGGACTCAGTGCAAAAGGCGTCCTTATATGCTTCACAATGTTTGAACACTTCTTCAAACATGTATCCAAGTATGACTAATTCATGGCACAGGTAGCACTGCAACCTTCAACCGGAGGAACATTCATTGTCAATCTTCAGACAGAGACTCAAAATGCGGTACAAGGCTTCCCAGCTACTATCAATCAGCATTTACTCTGGGATAGAAAGGCAGAAGGTGGATTTCCTGGTATGTTTACTATCCCGTTCTTTTCCGAGAATGGTGTATCTCAAGTCGTTTCTTCTGTTGAAGTTCATTTTGTAATCTTCTTCCACTTCGCAGCCTAACTGATACTGCGGGCAGAAACCAAAGAGCTCAAGCGACGAGTACGAGATGTCATAGATCCGAAGCGTGATCTTGGTCATGTAGATGGCAAGAAGAGTGAGTACCCCTTCTTGTTCTCTTTATCCCTGTACTAACATGTACAGGTACTCCGTCAAATCCAGAAAGCTCGACACAGCAAAGCTCAGAACCTTCATCTCAAGAACCGACACCACAAAACACCACCGGCACTAATACACCCATCCCAAGAGCTATCAACCGCCTTCAAACTGATGTAACCAGTAATGAGAGGAAGTTCACGCCCATGGATGTTGATGTAAATTCCAGACCGGGTTCGAGTCGAGGGGATGCTGGAGAGGGAGCTGTGAGTCAAGATGCTGATGGGTGCCTGAATTCGAGGGGGAAGATACAGGTTGGAGAGGGGGGTGATGGGTTTTGCAAGCCAGGAGAAGACTGTGAAGACTGTGCTTAGTCTATGACTTGGCTTGACGGATAATGATAGTGAAAGCATTGATACTGGTAGGGGACTTCATGGCTGGTATTGCAGAGCCGTAAAAGCTTGCTAAGATGTAGTGTTGATGCCAAATGTACACATGTTGCCCTAATTTCATGGAATTACGCTATTACAGAAGTACCTCTAAATCAAGATCATGGATTAACTACATCATCAAATTCAAACTGGAAGGTGGCGAAATAGATGCAGCAGTACAGGTCAAAGTGCATTCCATCAAGACATGAGAGTCTTGGTGATTATGTACCGATTTGCCAGTATATTCTTGGCTTGGTTGGTGCTTGGCCATACTCAACCAATAACAGGAACCGGTCGGAAATTCTTGAAAACTCCATGAGTTCTCTCCAAATACATTCTAGAGAAAAGACAATTCCAGATATCTTCAGGAAGCAAAAGGCGTTGGTTTCAATGTTAGTTCCCCCAAATTTGGTGCATAAGCCTCCCACTCGGTATCCCTGAGACGATCCAGGTCGTTCGATCTTTATTTAGATACCCCCCAGATCCCCAAGATGTCGCCGCATTGAACCTCCAAATTGATGCAAACAGCCAGAAGAAAAAGACGTGGCACGCGACGTGACCAGAACTCTACTCTGGAGTACAGGCTCAGATCAAGATCCAAAAGCCCTGATGATCTCCACGTAGGTATGTTTCGTATTTGATGTGGAGAGATGCGTCTACAAAAGTGGACCAACGTCGTCACTGAGTCCTCAAAAGCAGCTCACCAAAAGCAAGTGCAAGGAATAGGAACCAATGCCAGTGCAGTTGACTGGAGGAGTGACCGCAAGTCTAGAAGCAGCAAGAGATTCAGGTTGGATTTGCTGCATAAGCGCTGGAAGTCGTTGCTGCTTACGCACGGCAGGCATTCGACGGCGCCAGTTTGAGATCCCGGGAGTTGATTTGGTCATTCAGCCCAGGACTCAGGAGGAGGAATAGGGAGGTGTGAGTGGAAGAGTTCGAAAGTTGAGGCAACAACTCCTCTTCCCTAGGTACCTAGGTACTCCCCTACTCCCCTACCTACTTGGTACTTCCCCTACACTCCTTGCTGCTTGGCCTTGGCTTTGACCGACTACCTTACCTTTTTGATCTGGCCTCCCATCACTCCTTTCTTCCAACAACAACATCTTTGACGAATCTCATCGACGAACACTGAATCCGACGACTGCGATCACGCAACCCATCTGACTCTCAGCAATCTATATTTGCCTCCATCAACCTATTGTGTTGCCCTTGTTGAATTGACTTGACTGACCTGACATTCTTGTCCTTGTCGTGCAAGCAAACTTTAATCCCACACCGCATTCCAGGAGCCTTGCTGCCCGCACCCCCCAGCCCAGACCCCTCTGCTGCACTGCACTGCACTGCATTGCACTGAAGCTCCCGACGATATCTGCTTCTTGCTCTACAATTCAAAGAGAGCACAGCATATCATCCCTCTCAAGCAGTATTCTCTCTATCCGCTCTCTCCGGCCAGTCCATTGTGCGACGTTGTGTCAATCCGGCCTCCGAGCTCAACGGCAGCGGCATAGCAGACCTGAGCATAGCCTTTTTAAGGCTCTCGTTTATCAAGCGCAAAACACAGAAATCGAAATCCGAACGAGCCCGCAACACCAACTGAACCTCACCTCAAGACCCCCTCGCCGAGTCCCAACAACCACATCATCCACGAGCTCATCTTCCATTCACCAGCATTGTCTGTGATAAGCGAACGCAGCCCAAGGCCGCAGCAAATATCTTGACGACCTAAACTTCCTTGATCGCGTCGCCATCTCCACAGGCGAACCTTTCATCGTCGCCCGCCCACCCCGATCTTCATCTCTGAACAACAAAGGCGACGAGCACTCGTGCATACACTCATACCGCGCGGCTTTCTGCAGAAAGCTCCATTGAGGCCGATCTCACTTCATTGTATGTGTTCCTGCCTCTGCATTCTTTGTTGAGGATCCTGTTCACGCGCCGCCAAATTTGCGTCCCGATTTTGTCAGCCTCACACTAACGTCTAAACGCGTACCAGATCGAGAAGTGAATCACAGTCCTCCTAACAGCGGATTCGAATCTACGAAGTTCTTCATCCCCACCCTACATAAACTGCGGAAGCCCCAACAGACAACCCCGTCTCCTTCTTCCCCACGAGAGGACAGAAGCCATGGCGGACCAGAACGATGTAGACCTCGATTCCATCATCGATAGACTGCTGGAGGTTAGAGGCAGCCGCCCAGGCAAACAAGTTCAGCTCTTGGAAGCCGAGATCCGTTATCTGTGCACAAAGGCCCGCGAGATTTTCATCTCTCAACCTATCCTTCTCGAGCTTGAGGCTCCTATCAAGGTAAGCTCTTATCACCAGTACAGCTCCCTTTGAGGACGCCCACTTACTTGTCGCGTGCCTGCAGATCTGCGGTGATATCCACGGACAATACTATGATCTCCTTCGTTTATTCGAGTATGGCGGCTTTCCACCGGAGGCAAACTATCTCTTCCTTGGAGACTATGTCGACAGAGGCAAGCAATCCCTCGAGACCATCTGCTTGCTCCTCGCCTACAAGATCAAGTACCCCGAAAACTTCTTCATTCTCCGTGGCAACCACGAATGCGCCTCTATCAACCGAATCTATGGTTTCTATGATGAATGTAAGAGACGGTACAATATTAAGCTGTGGAAGACCTTCACCGACTGCTTCAACTGCCTCCCCATCGCAGCCATCATCGATGAGAAGATCTTCACAATGCACGGTGGTTTGAGCCCCGATTTGAACTCTATGGAGCAGATTCGTCGGGTCATGCGACCAACTGATGTAAGTCTATCCATTTCTTTTCTTGCCATCTCTCGGCTTCCCGAGAGAGGGCCTGAGCTCTGACTAACCCAAATTTAGATTCCTGATTGCGGTCTTCTCTGCGATCTCCTCTGGTCTGATCCAGACAAGGATATCACCGGCTGGAGCGAAAATGACCGTGGTGTATCCTTCACCTTCGGTCCCGATGTCGTATCTAGGTTCTTACAAAAGCATGATATGGACTTGATATGCCGTGCTCATCAGGTCGTCGAAGATGGTTATGAGTTTTTCTCAAAGCGGCAGTTGGTTACACTGTTCAGTGCCCCCAATTACTGTGGAGAGTTTGACAATGCCGGAGCAATGATGAGTGTGGATGAGAGCCTATTATGTTCATTCCAGGTTAGTACTCCCAGACGTTTCAAAATTTCCAGCAGTCATTGACCTTTTCCAATCTAGATCTTGAAGCCAGCGGAGAAGAAACAAAAGTACGTTTACGGTGGTCTTGGTGCCAGCAGGCCCGTCACTCCTCCGAGGAAACCCAAGCATTAGTGAACTATTACGAACTTCTATGTGTATAGCAGGTTCGGACGCAGATAAACACACCTTCGCGATTTTCTCTCGAGTCCTCGGACAACCAATTTCGCCAACGCGCTCCTCGAACCGTCTATTTCCCATCCTCAGTCTCGATTGACCCGAACTCTACATCTCGAAGCTCACTCGATCTCTCTCATCCGACAACATAACTATGGTGGCGTGCGTGCATACCTTGTGTTACACGGCGAGCTACCTCTCGACGGCATAACTCGATTTTACACATCTCCAATTTCCCCAACACCCATTTCGATCAACCACCCTTGCATAAGCCTCGAAAGCTGCGAATTTTGAAACGACCAACCACGACTTTCACGACGAAATTTTTCCCCAAAAAGAAAGAAAGAAAGAAAGTTTACAGGGACAAGCGGGGTTTTTTCTTCTTCATTCTTCGTTCTGGGGGGCATTTGGGGAAACTGGTTAAATGGAGCAAGGCTGGCTCTGGTGGCATCTTTCAGTGTGTATATGAGATTATGATGTGCGAGAGGCCTGCTGCTTTTGCGCGCAATGTCAAGGGTTACTTTTTGTCTGTTTGTGTACTTTTCTCTTTCTCAACCAATCGACTAACTGAACGAATGACTCGACGAACGGGCGAATGAGCGAGCGACTTGACCTACTTTTGCTTGGCCTTGCGTGTTGTGGGCAAGGGAATGGCAGATCTGGCGTTGGGATGAAGACCCGGGGTGCGTGGGCGGTTGATTCGGGTTGGCCTGCTAGTCCTCTGATATGCTTGTGGTGGCGGTCTGCTCTCACGTCTTCTAGCTTTTCTCTCTCTCTCTCTTCTTCTTCCTTGACTGTTCGTCTACTACTGCCACAATTACTGCTTGCTTGCTATGCTTGCGCTACTCCACGCTACTGACTGATCTGATTCGCGTTGCTGGTGGAGCATGTGAAACGAACGACCCCTTGCGTCTGTTGAACTTTGTTTATGTATGATGTATAGTGTGCTAAAACTGCTATCACTACATCTTTCCTGCCATTTATACCTGCTTTTAATCGACTAATCGGGGTACTCAGTAGGTGAGTATCGTTTTGCGACCTGTTTCTATAAGCACGCTTTCCTGCTTCGTATGTTATGTGTTCATTCCGCTTGCCCAGGTAAGGAGTTGTAGATGGGAGGCATGAGAGAGACTACTCGACTCCTTCTCCTTCTACCACAACAAGCTGAACGAACACTACCCTTTCCATCATTGGATCTAGCTGCCATCTCCTTTGAATTCGCTCCATTCCTTCAGCCTATTTCAGCCGGTTCTGAGCAACAGGCAGAGTAACTTTCGTGCCCCCCCTTCTCATCCAAGCGAGGTAGTAGTCTTTTGTCTTGAGCTGTAATACGCTGATCGTGTAGTTGGTACCGGCCTGCTGAGTCTACTCGGCATACAACTTTTCGAACCACCATTGCTGATCTACGAACCTTGGTTCGTTAGCCACCATGGTCAAGGTGTTGAAACTTACCACCAGCTGGCAAAAGCTAATTCTCCCAGGATTCAGCCTATGGTCCCTCAGGTCTATTGCGAATATCTATGTCATTACCACCCTGTCCCCTGGCGCTCTCTATCTCACTCGACTAGACTCAGCTCGACATACTCTATACCGCAATATTCTTTACTTTCCCAGGTATTTCGTGGAAATACTTGCTGTGTCGCTTCGCGTGCTGGCGCTACCAATTGTCAACGATGCTAACTCACGTCAGTCTCCCTTCTATACTTTCACACGCTTCGCAGCAGCTTCTCCTTATCACACTCTGCTTTCCTCCATACCCGGTATGTTCACACATTCTGTACCCCGCGCGCAGCGAGCCAACGTCTTGATCTCACTCAGCCCGGCCTGGTATCAATCATCCAACAAGTCACCCAGTCCGTCAATCCAGACTATTATTACTTGTTTCTCAAAACCTCCCGCTGGACCTCCACTGGATAGGAAGTCGTGAAGAATCCGAACTTTATGAACCATTGGGACTTCTCCTCCTCGTACTCTTCAAGTGAGGTGTGGAGTCTCTTAGATTACCTTGCCAGTGTCCATGCCTCATGTTGACTCTAGAATAAGCGAAAGTGCACAACTATCTGGTCATGAACAAGCCTCGCCCGGCTCAATGCTAGGGTGAAGCGCCATTTCTGAGGCAGTTTCGTCGCTGGTGACTTCTTGGATGATACGTGAGTGAGGAAGAGGAGGAAGAGCTGGAGCGTAGGGAGGAGGTAAGAAAGAGGGAAGGTGAAAAGTGGAAGTCATGGGTTGGGGAAGCTTGTGGGTGAAGGAGATAGATGATGGGCGGGGGAGCGAGGATCTATGGACACACGGGATATGAGCGGGTATTGTGTGGATTGTGGCAGCGACAAGGGTGCGAAGGAAAGAGGAAGGGAGGGGGGAGGGGGGAGGGGGGAGGGGGGTAAGTGTAAGTCTCTTTCCGTGGTGAAGGACATCGGATGCATCAGTCGTTGATTGTTTTCCATTCCCTCGGAGGACTCGACATTGTAGAATTCGATTCTACACCATCAAAGCACCACGGAATGATATGGCGGGCTTAAGAGGCTGAAGCAGAAAGGACTCCGGTGTCACATAGTCAGAATCATGAAATCCATTCAGTCACGGTCACTTTAGACATCAGCAGAGGAAGTAAGACGAATTATCAGCAGCTCAAAAATTGTTTGTTTCATTATGCCTCCCACCTCCAGTTCCAGCCGGGTCATGCCATGCCCACCCATCCATTCCATGTCGTACGTGGTTTCATTCGTTCGTCCGGTCATTTGTATCCCCGCTCGCTCAATGCAGATACGAACAAACAAGAAAAACAACCAGAACAAATGCCAGCCATCATCAAGTGAAGAGAACCGACAAGAGAAAAGCATTAAACGCCCCCTACCCATCCCACACTCCATAGACCAACCCGATGTCAAGTAAAAAGGAGAAGAAACAAAAAGGTATCCCATATTTTACAAAGTCGCCAAACATGTCCACCAATCTGAGATCTAGCTTTGGCACCAAAATGCTCATCAGAAGAAGAAGAAGTAAGAAAGAGAAGAGTAAAGGACATTCTCCCACCGGAGACATGTTCCCATCTTGACGAAGAAGAAAGACCAAAGTGAAGATGACCTCCCGACCCAAACGCTATGCTGATGACAATGAATAAGAGAAAAGAAAAAGACCCCAGCCGCCCCAAATGTAGTATGAAAAGATGTCGTAATGCAAAAGTCTTTTTTGTTCAAGAAAAGCGCACAACACACCCGAGTCGAAATGCAACTTTTTGGGAAGAGAAGAAAAAAGACCATGGGTATCAAGAACAGCCTCCCAAATGCAACTTCCACCACCGCGTGGACAACGATGAGCTGTCCACCGCAATCTTCGGGTGTATGGGCAATCCTCCAGTGAAGGGGACCGCCCGCGGGACATATTTATCCAAATGTCCGGCCAGTAGGTATTGTCTGTTGACTATTGGCACGAGGTGTGGTAGGACTCGGCCGTATGGTATTCGCAGGACTATAATCCGGATTCCCAAAGGGTTGTTGAGGATTCCGCTGCGATTCCCAGCCTTCTTCACTGAGGACAGAGAGCCAGCCATTGCCAACCTCGTTCCGCAATGCTTCAAGCTTCTTTCTATAGATCTCTCCGCTGACTTTCCAATCTTCTGGATCTTTGCTGTTCTGTGGTTTGGCGAGAGGAGTGTCATATGTCACTGTTTCTATGGGAGGTAACCGCGGTACTACCGATGTATCTATCCGAGGGATATCTGTCTGACTTTGCGTCTGTCGGGGATCTGATGGCACATACGAAGGAATGGTCCGAGGCGATGGATCTGGGCTGATACCATATCCACTATCTGAGCCAGCGGCGGCAGACGTCGCTTGTTCAGTGGTGGGCTTGACCGTAGGCTTCACAGGCTTGCTAGGAGAAGTTTCTGAAGTGGATAGATCGACAATCCTTCGTTTGGGTGTCCTTCTCCTTCGCCCTGACGAGCTAGTATGTATCTCGCTTGTAGTCGCTGCTGGTATCGGTCTTTCCTTGCGTAATACAGAAGGCTCTCGAGCAACGGGGTAGTCGATAATCGGCTTGTTTACTTCTACTGCAGAGAGTCCGTGGTCTTGTGGAGGAGGCTTGACGACTGGTACATTCGCTTTCTCTGCCGCACGTTCCACAAGTTGCCGTCTTTCACTGTATCCTGGTGCATAGGTATCGATCAGAATGTCCTCAGTGTACCCAGGAGTGCTTCTGAAAAGGTTGAAGATAACCACTCTGTAGCCGCCATGAGTCTTTGTGAAAGGGTTGCCAGACACCCAGATCTCTCTGATATCAGGTATGCCAGTCAACCTTGCCAATTCGGTAGGATCTGTCATTTTGTTGTCGCGCAAGTCGAGTCTCTCGAGAGGATAAAGTCTCTCCACACCGGCGATAGATATCAGTCGATTGGATCGAAGATTCAAGGCCGAGATCGCTGGTAGAGGATTCCTTGTCAGAGAATGAAGGGAGTCAATCATACAATTAGACAGGTTGAGAGCTCGAAGGGCAGTCAGAGATGCAAGACAATCGGGGATCTGGGCGAACAGATTGGATGAGAGATCGAGGGAATGAAGAGTATTGGCCAATGGTGCCAAGCTTGAGGCAGATATGGAAGTCAGACCATTGTCAGCGAGACTTAGGTGCTTGAGAAATCTCCATTTAGACGAAGGTAATATTCCCATTGACAGTAGGTTTGATGAACTACTTCGGGGATTGTGCCAGCCTTCTGACATACTCGAATGAGAGCTACCAGATCCGGATCTCTTGACTTTATGAGAACCTCTCAAATGACCATGAGCAGAACCAGTTCTTGAACTGTTCGGTCGAACAGGAGAATTGCTCCTTGGTCTGGATTTAGTGGGAGACTTCGCACCATCGGATCCAGATCGCACAAGTGCAGCACCTCGTTCTTCGCTTTCGTCGCCAATGTGATTCCGGTCATCAGGTGAACCAGGTGCCGAATTTGATTTGACTAGCTCCGCATGTGCCATGGTAGGGCTTCGTCTTGGGCTTGTAGCAGCTGCCCAAGTTGAAGTTGGGGACATTTGAGCCTTGGAAGATCTGCGCCGTCTCTTGTCCATATCATCCAATACAATGTTGATGAGTAGGTCGGCAGGGTCGTCCACTCCAGCACGCTTCACGGTCAAAGATCTCAGCTGTTCAGCAAGACGATCCCATCCAAAGAATTGCCGAATGTCGATATCACTAATTTCTAGTGCACTGATGTTCTTGAAGGCGAGAAGGGGAACAGCGCTATCGAACGGGAACTCTTCGTAGCCCTCTATTAATCGGGCTCGACGATCCGGTGCAAGTCTTAGACAAGGGATCTTTGTGAACGCTGAGTACAGGTATTTGAGGTCGGCTTCGATTGCGGCCTTCTGCTTTTCCGTTCTGGCAGCAGCACCTCCAGATCCCAAACCGAAATTTGACCACAAGGAGGACATGCCGGACATCACGCTCCGCACACTGGACACTGAGTGTATGGACCCATTATCAGAGCCACCACGACCCTTCGGGCGCTGTGACTGACTCAAGAAAGAGACATAGTTGGCTGCGGAAGTATCTGAGTGTAGGTTTTCCAGCCGCACATTCATGGGCCCTACGGTTATACCTAAGTCTTCGAATCGAGACAGGAGATAGAAGAGGTGATGGGGCGTAAGAGCAAGTTTGGCAGGCTTTATGTTATGCGAGGCAAAGGTCAAGTATGGGAGGGAAAGAGCTGCAGCGAGTGTACTCGATGTCGTAGCTGAAGATGCGGAGGAGGGAGGGTGTGTACTTGTCGGAGAAGTGGGAGTTGCTGCCCCTCCAACGGATCCAGACACACTTTGGGAAGAGCCATGCTTGGGAGCCTGCTGGCGTCGTAATTGTAGAGCGTTTGCTAGAGCTTTCTCGTGCGTCCGAACAAAGTGAGCCAAGTTCTGCTATATATTAGCCCTGTGTTCGCGCAACAGAGACTTCCCAGAATATGCGCCTGCCTGCGTACCTTTATGAAGAACTGACCATCCTCAGTGTCCATCATTGAGGATGCATGTGGTTTATCGCAAGTATGTAGGAAGTCTAAAACCCTTCGGCAGACACAACACGTCGAGAAGGCTACCCACTGCCTTGTATCTCAACTTCGGAGCAGCTCGTGTGAGAGACGTGCGACTCGAGGTAGGGACCGAGAGGAGGGAAGGAGGACGAGGCGGTCTAGAGGTAACACAACATTAGATCAGTTTGGGACTCGGCTCGAATGATAAGAACGGCAAGCAGAAGAGAGGAAAGAAGGACGAGGCAGTCGGCGAATTGGTCTCGGCCTCCTTGTCAATACTGCATCCCGATGTTCTACGCGCAGCCTGTGGCATTTGCAGTGTAGTCCAACACACTCCCGAGCACAACGGAGGGGTGCATAACACGACGCCGCGAAGCAGATGAGGCGAGAAACGTGCGAGAGTGGGAGAGAGAGAAACAGTGAGTACGTACCTAGGGGAAGAGTTGAGGCCGTGGTCGTGCTGAGCACCGTGAGCAACACAGCTCCAAACACAAACACTCTGGAGCAACGGGAGCAGAGCAGAATAAAAGAGGACGGAAGAGGAAGTTAAGAGGCCGACGACGTGTAGTAAAAGTAAGTCCCTTCGTTTCTCCAGCACTTTGGTCCCTCTCTCTCTCTCTCTCTCTCTTGTCTCGGAGCGGGCCAATAATAGTGGATGTTAGTGAGTGGAGATGGGTGGCTTCACGACGAGTTTGTCTGCTCATGCAGGTGTATGCAGAGCGAGGTCGGGCTGGCTATCTCGTTCGTTCACAGGCCGGCTCAAGCATCCACACTGCTGGTTAGTGCAGCAGGCAGTTTGAACCAAGCAAGGATGATATGCGTCCAATGTCTTCCCTGTCTGTCCGTCGAGTGCTTTGCAGATGCAGGCGCCGCACGCACAATACAATACAATAAAGTAGAGTGTGCGAGTATTGGGAGGAAGAAGAGAGAAAGGAAGAGGAGCGTGTATCACGATGCGGCGGCAAAGAGAATAAGTGGTAAGTCGGGTGCCCAGATGGTTTTACGAACGGGCGACGGCAAGGCAACGGCAGAGAACGGACGAGGCCGAGAAAGGCAGTGTGTGTGGTGTGTGTGCGTGTGTGTGGGAGGGGAGGAGAGAGGAGTGTGTTGATGACTTTGAATGACAGTCAGAGTCAGTCAGTATGTAAGTCAGTCAGTCACCAGTCCGCACACACAGGTATGGGTGAGTCGTGAGAGTCGTGAGAGTCGTAGTAGCGCTGAGAGCGGCCTTTTCTTTGCAGACCAGACCAGACCAGACCAGACAGAATAGAGGAAGGAAGAGGCGCTCGCAGATACTGATACTGATACGGGGCGATGGCATGGATGTCCAAATTTCGGGTGCAAGAGCAGGTAGGGTAACGATGCGGGCAAATCAAAACAGAAGAAGCAGTAGCGCCGGTGTCTGTGCTCGAACAGTGGAGAATGACAAGCAAAATAGCGTTTGTTAGCGAGATACAGGTGGATGAACCCTGAAAAAAAGATGTCGTGATCCGTCTGACAACCTTGACGACTCCCTGAGTCCCTGAACCTGTCCATAGGTAGGTAGGTAATTTGACAGGGTCTGATCTGCTCTGCTCTGTTCTGATCTTGTGTAAGGTAGGGTAGTTTTGACTTTGGGGGCTGGCAGGCTGGCAGGCTGGCAGGCTGGCTTCAGTTGACATTCTATCTCGTCTTGGTGGGGGACGACAAGATAATTCCGATCCCACAATTACCTAGGTAGGTATGTACAGTACCTACCTTAGGTTTTAGTACCTAGAGATGGATCTGAATTGCACTGCACTGCACTGCACTCACTTCACTGCACTGCTTGTGTTGATAGCAGCCGACATATCATACCTGGAGCAACATCGCAACACATACCTACTACTAGCCATATCGGTACAGTACAGTACCGGCCTCTTGATATGGGCAGTCAGATAACCACCTCCAATTCCACGAGTCCACCTCCACCTCCACCTCCACCTCTTTCCATTGCTAAGGTCGCTCGCTACCAGCGATAGTGGGATGTTGACGATGCAAAACAAAACCCTAATATCTCTTCAGGGAAGGATCGTCCCTGTGTCTGTGTCTGTGTCAATTTACCCCTCCATTCCACCAGTTGTCTATCAACACCAGACGGGAGCTGCCCCTCGACGGTTGCACCTCCGTGATAGACAACACTACTCGCGAATAGAGTCAAAAAACTGCTGATTACACCTCTCTCATCGATGCACCTCTGCAAATCTGCAAATCTGCAAACCTCCAATTCCTCAGCTCAGCTGCGCACGTCGAATTTGTACAAATGCAGCAATTAATTACCACCCCTTACTTACTGCTTGCGTCTGCCTTTTGCCGTTGTTTCGACTCAACCCAGCCCATCCATTCAGACCTGTCAACACCAGCTGCAGCAAGACACATTTAGTGAGATGTTCAAATCATCTGCACATCCTCCTCATTTCATGCTCCAACCAGACCCCGCCAAACGTTTCCAATGCGCGGTGTGAATTGTGCCAATTTCTCTTTGCCCTCTTGATCCATTCCATGACACTATCCCGACTGTCACCGCCGTCGTCCAGCACGATCGACGACAACAACAGGCTGGTCTTGAGATTGCCTCTTCGGCCTGAGATGAATGATCCTGGTCGGTGGGGTGGAGGTCGCTGGGCTGACCACCACGCTGACTGGCTCCAGTGACATGCATGCCGGGTCAAGCCTGCATTGCATCTGCATTCAGGTCTTGGTCTTGGAGGGGTCGAGTCTCACTGTCTCAGAGGCCAGAGGCAAATAGAAAGTCGAAACTTATGAAATCGACCGCCAGCCGCGATGGCCTGTAGAAAAGCCTCCAAATCTCCTGAATGACAGCCAATCATGCTAAGAAGCTCGATAATCGTCCTCGACCCCCGCGAAAAGGACCTCGTCGCCGTCAATGTCGGGACTGACTGTATGCAGAGGCAGGCAGGGCGCCGACATGCCCTTCAAGACGACACCTTCATGGCCGGGCCAGACTCAAATTCTCTGCTCACCGCTTCGACATCCGACTCCTACACTCGGTCTCCGTCGCCACACTCAATGCCTTCTCATACACACCACTACCAACAATAGCATTCTCGGGCAAATCTACAGGTAAGAGATACGAGACAACCGAATCAGCCTCAAGCCCGGCGTGGGTGAGGTCAGGCGAAACCCTCCCAATCCTCTGCATTCCTGATCCGAGTCTCAACACCCACTTCTATGTATATTGCCCTCTGCCAGCTGTCAGGTGTCAGCCTAGTGATGATTATGGAAGACCGGTCAGTCTTGTCAGTCTTGCGTGTGCAACCTGTGGCTCAGAGTGGCTAGCTATTTCAGCTTTGATGTGTTCTGATTTTAGATGCCATCAAAAATTCCGAGAACATTCATTCGCACTGCAGCAGTTGAAATGCAAGACGCAAGACGCACTTACCAGAGAGTGAACGGTGTGCATAAAAAGCAACTATGACGCCGTTTGGCTGCATCGCAGACTCACTATTCGACAATGGAATACTCGATGGAGACTACCGAGGTTTTACATGCATGCCAGCCATTGGTCTGGTGTGAAGGGAATCTGCAGCATTCCATCTCACATATCACCATCATCTGTCCAGTGTGGGGTTGCCCGCCGGGACAATAGGGAATGGACCCCAGCATTCTTCCATGGTATCAACATCTACCCAGGTCAAAAATACACACACCTGACTCCATTCCCAAGCTTTCATCTGAATCTGTCGCATCCTGATACTCGCTTGTCACCTCCAGCTTTCGGAAGCCTCGGAGGTCTCTGATTCGATTCCAACGAACTTCGCAGTACATACGTGTGGTACGGACCTACCTCCATGAAACTTCTCAGTGGTGCTATCATCACATCGATACTTTCCACTATGCATTGCGATGGCGTATTGAAAGTCTAATTTGTCCTCGTTTACAACACCACGATGACGCGCGCCATACATCGTGAAGTATGTTTTGACAGCGGTAGCGTATGGCGGTGAGGTAGGAGGGGTTGTAGATTTGGACCCTTCCAATCCCACCCTGCCTCCTCTGCCCCTCCATAGTCCAGCAGGTCCACCAGGTCCCCTCTTTTGGACGGCCAAAAACCTTATTTTCTTATCACACTTGCTCCGTGCACTCGAACGCACATCACAGAACGCTAACATCCTGGCTTCATCCTGGCGGCATGTGCGCTTCATCAAGAAAGTCATCCGACGCGAACTCGAGGGAGCTTCCTGCCTGCCTGCCTCTCTAAGACTCTAAGCCAGTATCAATTTGGCACCAAGAAACATTAGCCCAAATCCGATGCCGCTCTTCCAGACTAGGTTACATTCTTATCCCTGCCTCTGTCGAAACACTTTTGAAAACATCGTGAGCGAGCATGTTTGTGTGCCTCAAAGACCAGGGTCGACGTTGCTCACCGTTGTTTCATCGGCACCTCGATTAAAACGACAATTGATGTCCAGTCGGGTAAAACATGATTCTACCAACATGAGGGGAATGGACACAGGACAGAGAGGATAGGAAAGGTTAGCAGAGTCAAGCGACGGTCCTACTCTCCGCAACTGGTGCTACACAGCTGCAGCACAACTCTCGTTTGGAGTAGATCTACAGGTGGGGGAATTGACTATCAGCGAATGCTTCCAGAAACGTGGGATATACCGAGTCAGGAGCCTCGTCTTGACTCAGCATTCAAAGGTATCGTGGTTCAGTCGACGTACAATGAAGTCATACAACCAGTAACAACCCCTTCTATTTCCAGGTCCTTGGGTCCCAATCCAAGCGATTGGTCTCCCTTCAAAACTTCACGGAATTCGCATCCGCATCACGTTACTCTGTCAGGACCCCTATTTCTTCCGGCCAAGGCCGTGGAAAGCCAGGCGAGATGCAGCCCAACGTCACTCCAGCCCTCAGCACAACTCAAGTCAACTCAAACACATCGAATTGAAACGCAAATGCGAACACCTCCCCACGATCTCCCTTCTTGGGAGGCAGGTCGGCATTAGTTTTCCGTGCCTCGTCCCTGCGATCTCTCATGCTTCATGCCCGATACCCCACCAGGGTCCCATTGCGGGGATCAACCTGGGCAGTTGACACGTCGAGGACCCTCAAAACGACGTCATTTTCCCTTTCTTATATCCCGTTCTATAGTTGTGATGTTCTGAATAGCTTCGTTCTTTTCGTATTGGCTTTTGTACAGCTCATCTCCCGATACCAAGTGGGGTTTTCCATTGTTGATACGGTAGTGTGGTTGTGGTGTGCAGTAACGGGCAAGGTAAGGCTTGCTAGAGCACTTGTGCTACGGACGGGAAAAAAAATGTTCAGATGGACCCTGAATATCCAGAAACTAGTTACCATAGGCTACCCGTCAAGTTCACCGTTACTGATCGTCGCGCCTTGGACAAGATGTTCAGCGCGCGCTTGCTTGTCTTCCCATCGGTCTGCGAACTCTATCGCTCTTTTGCGCCTTGGACGGTTTGCCGGCAGTGGCTGAACCCAATCGTTTAGGAGGTTTGGTTCGCCCTGATCTACTCTGCCTTGTATACCGTCTACTAGGCGACGATAGACGTCGAGACGGTCAGGAGGTTCGGGTTTTGATGGAGTCGGGGATGTCGGGGGAGATACCTACTCAGGTATCTCCTCTCTTGCCCCTTCCTGTTGAGGTTAGTGTTCCACGACTTAACGGCAGTCACGAGCCAAACAAGTAAAGAACCCGCACCGCTCCTCCATCCTACTGTGACTACCGAGAAAGGAGTGTTTACACACCGTCGCCTCAGACACCGGGTGCTCTACGGGCTACAGTACACTATCTACGAGTAGGTCAGCAAAGAACTTCAGAAGTCAGGAGACCGCTGCTATCACTTCCCTTCCCAATCATCAACCCCTGACTACAGCTATAGCCGCCCACTGCCTAGAGTCCATTCTCCACCTCCAACTCTCCTTCTCCAGTATCCACACTATACAAAAGCAACTTTCGGCGCCGGTGTTGCTTTTGGTACTAGCATGTTTACTTACCGCCGGAGCTATATCAACAGTCCCGACTAACCGAGTTGGAGACTGAGATCGGGATCGAGATCATGCATCCTTTACACAAATGTTTTGCGATAGGGGAGTCTTCTGCTTGTTGAGTATGGCCGAGATCGCGATGCTGGCTTAATGGTTTTGAGGTTGGGGTGCGATGGACGTATCTCGGCGCTGGGAGGTGGATAGGACTGATGGATGTGTTGGCAAGTGCTGGTGGTGAGGTTGGTCTGGTGAGATGAAGAGATTTTTCTATGAGGAGGAGGAGGAGGAGGAGGTTAGGATGGATGGGTAGCAGTCCTGGGTGCTGGACGGGGACGTAGATGGTGTCGGGTGTGAAGTAAAAGATTACCTACCATACGAACTTCTAGATTTTGGTCTCGCTCGTGTAGTAGTTTGAGCGCAGCAAAAGGTAAGTATGAGATATGGCTGTGCAAGGTGATGATCGCGTACCTTGTGGGTTTTGGGGATGGCCCCAATCACCAAGTCATAAATTTGAGTTGATTCTTTCAGCTTTACGTGGTGCTCTGTCATGCTGCTTCCTATGCTCATATACCGTACAAGACAGTCAAGCTGGTAAAAGGATTTTGAATAAATCGTGCCCGAGGTTGATTTTAGTGCTCGAGGCTCACAGCGTCGCTGTCAGTCAATACTATCTCAACAGAAACGTACAAATGTAATTACGGGCCCTTCAAATATCATACCTGCGCCATGAACCGAGAGGTACCGTTTGGTCGGTAAGAATATTTGTAAGAACGTCAGCAAAACACTACCACATGATATTCCTCCAACCATCGGATCTGGAACGTCGGTCCGCAAGGAAAAGAGTAAAGCATCGTGATGAATGTATGCTAAGCAACTAGTATTGAATATTAGCTATTGTCTTTAATATTGTTTCATAAGCTCGTTCTCATTTCTCCGGTACTTAAATGTAAATGATCTTCTGATTTGAGTTTTGAGCTCAAGTTCTTCCTCGTCTCCCTTCTCATTTGCTCGCTTGGTTTATTTACCAGAGTCTTGTTACATATCACCAATTAGCTTCTACTAATCGTTTGGGAAGCGGTAGCGAGGCAGTCCTCTGATGGCGGTGAATCTGTTCGTACTTGATTGGGGAGTGGTTTGGATGTAAACAAATAAGCGAGACGCCGCCTCCCGGGAAGCGGACATTTGGGATAGGGACGTGTCGTGTGAATGAGGGCGTTGAAGAGAGATTAATGGTGGCTGATATGATACTGCTTCATTGGGCCATGCACACAACGAGGAGGGCTTTTGGTGAGGTTGTTCAGGGCTGAAGCTGTTCCGAGGTATTCGAGGCCTCAGAGTGCTTGAGGCGTTCATGGAATTCACATCAGCCGCAGCCCGATACCCGAACGCTTCTCAACTTACTATCTTGAAGAATATGGGTTGATAAGGATGAATCGGGCAGTACTTACAATACTTTGAACTATGGCCGAGCTGCGATTAACTGCTTTTATATCAACCCTGCCATGAGGATTGATGTGCCTCGACTCGTTTATTGAAGCTCTCCCGCCTCCATCATCAGTATATCACACTGTTGATTGAAAATATACTTGAAACATCGACTGCGATTTTTGCATTAGTCCACTACTTCTTCACCTTCCTGATCTTCCAAGATCACAGTTGCACGATATCGAGTTTTCCAGTACACATCACCCCGGTAGTGAAAATCGCATTCTGACATATAGCCATGCCTATACTTCTCACCTCATACTCTACAATTTAGCTAGCCCCCAGGCAGCGTTTAAATGATGTAGCAGTTCCTGCTCCTATATTTGTGGCAGCCTCCATGGCTTGCATTCAGTCGCCGTAGAAGTCGCGAGCCTACGGAATTCTGACGAGTCAACCCTGGTCCCAAGAAAACGAAGTCAAATGGATAACAGAAACGGAGAGTTGTCATGTTCGACATCATCATGGAACTTTTGGCCATCCCAAAGCTCAATCTTGCTCTTCCTTTCAGGAGAGCAATACTGACAAACGACACCGTGTGGAGTTGGCGGGTTGAGCAGGTGCCGATCTCGTGCCTCAAAGATGTCTTCGGCCTCCTGAATATTGCCCAGCTTCAAACTTTCAAGAGCAGAAAGCCACTCATGGTCGATTGGAGGCACAGATATTTGACAGTAGGCAGATTGGCACTTTGAAAATTCTAGGGGCCGGAAGTCAACCTCGAAAAGGAAGCAAAGTGTTTCTCGCGTCCATCCCTGTTCAGCCAATAGTAATGTATCCAATTCGTCTTCGATGAACTTTCCAATGTCGAAACCTTCTTCCCGAAGGATCTTTCGAAGTTTAGAGAAAGATGACGAGTATCTTATCGCCAAAGAAGTGGGAGTGTTGCCGCGCAAAGGATCCAGTTCACGGAAGCCCGACCACCACCAATGCTCATGATAAAGAGACTCTACAGCTGCCACAGTATGCAAGTTCAAGACTACACGAGTAATCAAGTATCGATATGAGGCCCTGATGCCAAATACTGGCAGGCCTACGATAATTTGATGCACAGGTGAGAGGTATCTGGAAAATTGGGAAGAGTTTATATCCGGAATAAGACCGAAGAGACTGCGCAATAGTTGAGTATCACTGTCATGCATGATCTCAGAAATCATTCGAGCAATACCATGCATCGTGGTGGGGCAGTCCAGGTCCAAGAGATCCCCAAGAAAGGGTACTGCCCACTTGAAAGCAGCGGGATACTCATTGTCATGAGGACATGATGGATGTATGCTTCTCGCATGAAAAGAAAGCTCACTAAGCGCAAGCATGCCCAGAAAACTCCAGTCATCAGAAACATCCAAGTCGTGTAAGCAGAGCCTCAATATATCGATCAAGCTGTCGCGTTTCGTCGTGCAGAGTTCAGCAGGCCACGAAGAGGCACACGTTACTACTGAGCTTTGTCGTTTGTTAGCAATTTCTCAATGCTATTGTAAATATGGAATAACTTGCATGCAACCATTGTTAGACCGTGCTGCAATATTAGCCCCCTGGGTGAGAAGGAGATTGCAGGTAGCCAGATTACGATACCTGGCTGCATACTATATCGCTGTCAAAAGCGATTTGCCTTATAAGTGTCTCGATCTAAAACCAGATGGACTTACAAACAGTGGAGTCATTCCCCATGAGTCCCTATCCCAGGGTGAAGCTTGTCCATGTTCGAACAACTTTTGGATGGCCATGTCATTGCCCTCCCTGCAAAATCGAAATATCAAGGCGTCGTCTGGCACGGCCCTGTACGACTTCATCCTGTACTCAGACCCTTCGATAGACTTCGCCAGCAGTACCTGAACACCAAAACTTACGCCAAAACGTAGAAGCCATTGAGATGGATGAAATGTAGTCGTTGTCTGAAAATGCTCTGGGAAGATGTCTTCCACTTCGTCATCTGATTCATCTAGCCCAGCAGGCAGTCTCGCTTTGGAAATAATGTATAGCGTGCCGAAGTAACTACTCGTTTCGGATACATAGGTTTGCGTTCGTCGATATTGAGAGTCCGAAGGACTCCTCGGCAGTTTCGGAGCAGTGTCGCAATCTACGTATGACTCTACTGGAATAGTGCCATTCAGACGAGAAGTTGCATCGAGTCCCCTTGACAATTGATTCAAGGCCTTGTCCATCATATTCTCAAATCCGAATCGGGCTAAGGGATTGCCAATACCCGCAGCAGTCTTCCGACATTCGACTCTGAGAGCTCTGAGATGCTCCTCTATGGTCCGGCCGTCAGTAGACACTTCCGCTGTGGTATCTTGAGATCGCTGCTGTAGAAGTACCGCTACTCCTTGAGTAATGGTCGCAAGGGCTTGTTGTTGAGATTGACTAGCCGGATTTAGCAAAAGCTACTACGAGAGGGGCTTTGACTCAGCCCACTTGTTCGAATGTTGCGTTGCTAGTATCAGAGTCGACTTCATCTCATCCAGAATATGTTGATACTTCTTCAGTTTATTTCCACTCCAAGCAAATTTGATTGCAGCCCAGGTTCTCCTGGACTTCTTCCTAGATGCCAGACGAGACTGAGAATCAGCAACCATCTCCTCAAGTGTCTGGATGCTCTCAGCACATGAGTCCAACGCCGCTTGAGTCGAAGATAATGCCCTCGAGTATGGCTGCGGGGCAGATGCCCCCTCTCGGATGTCATCGACGATGTGCGAGATGATGTTCAGCTGTTTGACGATAGTACGGACGTCCTTTGGGCTATCTTGTACCGAGTCCCAGAAATTACAGAGCTTCTTGATACCGCTTCCAACATTGGCCGCCAGTGATACAACAGCGATGATCCCGGAAGCAACTGATAGCCCGTCCATCTTGAAGTAATTCTCTGACCTCCAGCAGAATGGGTCCCAGAATCGACTGCTCGCTCAGCGGCAAGGCTGTGCTGTGATAATCCTCCGCGGTCGTCGTGAAAACTTGTGTCGAGACGTCCTCTTACTGAGATTGCAGAGCCGATGTGCGAGGACTCGGATCCAAGGTAGCTACTAGGAGGACTTAGCATTTATTAAGTCTGTCTCTTCGAGGGTGGTTGGTTTAGTAGGAGGTCCAACATGCAGCCTGATGAAGTGCTTGGCAAATGCCTCACGCAAAGCCCTGCCCAAAGCCTCATGCACGAACGGTAAGTGCTGAACCCCAGCCCCGATTCGTCATTTTTGATCAAGGCAATCCCTTGAGATGATGTTTACGAGTGGCTTGAATGTTTGGGAAGTTGGCAAACATATGAAGTTGTCTTCAGTTCAAGAGCTGTATCCTAGTCAAACGCAGTAGCGAGTATTCAGTACCTCGGTATTGGTACATGCATTATCATACATCGGTCAACGAACGCCAGATCATACTTACACCTTGATCTTGGCCAATCGATCTAAGGCTCTTCCCCCTTCTAGTGCCCATCCTCCTGAGATATCAACTTTGTATCTCTGGTTCAGAATGTCCACTCTCATCATGCCCTCTCTTGTCCAGACCCTCTTCAACTCAGTAAACATCTTGAAAGTCAACTGACTCATCCTCCTGAACGGTGAAGTCAACAAGTGATCCCGCTCATATTCCAGTAACCGTTGTTTCTCTATTTCCTCCAGCTTCGCCCTCTCTCGCGACTCTTGTATGCTGATCTTCTTGTTCACCGGTACAAATCGATGTGACAGCTCGATTTCTTCTGGCTTCACGTAGAATTTCCTCCGCGGGAAGAAAGGCACAGGAAACATCTTCTTTAGCTCAACCTCAATTTGTAGCTCAGGCACAGCTGGGCCGCTTCCTGGCTTGGTAAGTCCTCCCTTGACCACTTCAAGATTTCTAGGCACTGCAATGATGCTCTTCACCAGACGTGCAGGCCCGAGAACTAACCAGCCACCAAGACAGGCCATTAGAAAGCTTACTCCTCCCAATGCGATGGGAACCCATGTTGCGAGGTCCGGGGGCGCAAGCACATAATTGCTCCAGAAACTGATCGCCGCATACGTAAAGCAGAAACCAGCCGTTCCATAACATGTCAACATGTAGACCGTATGCGAGGGAGCTTCGTAAAGATGTGTCGGATGTGTCTTCTCTGCTAAGCTTGTGGCGTAAGACTTGTAGACCAGAGAAGCTGGCGTAGGAGCTTTCGAAATTGTAGCTTTAGCTGGACTTGAAGCTTTGAGTGGTGTACTGGAGGGGCTCTTCTTTGGTACGACCTTCTTCAGAGGCTGCGAAGGTCGCACATTCTTTGCTGCTTGCATAAGACTTGTAGAGGAGAAGAATCGAGGCTGTTGATAGCTCGTGGATAAGAAGAAGTAAGACGTTCGGGGAGTTTTGAGTGCACATTGGTGCCGTAAAAGGCGACCCCTTGAGAAAGCAGACATCTATATCACACGTTTATTAGCAAAATTCACAGTTATCCAGCAATTTTGTGTCAATGCCTACCTTGAAGCAAATGTCTGTATAAAGTCCAAATGCTGTTGTCCAAAAATTATAGCCGCATCGGAGAGTCGGCGAATGTCACCGCCCTAGCGCGACGGCGGAATTTGGTGGGTCTCAACACTCCAAGCATCTTGAGATTCTTCAATCTCGCGACCAGCTCCTCCTACGAAAGCTCAATTGAGCTCCAATTGTCCTCAAAACTATGGCATCTTTTGCGACAGCTTGCCGTCTGTCTGCGAGACTCACCTCGAGGCAGTTGCGACAGGATGCCTCCGCTCGAGGTGCGTATCCCAACCTTTCAACAAATTATTCGCCGAAGGACCTACTGATGCATTGGCAGGTTTCCGCACGTCGACAGCATGTCTCGCCGCTCAGAACTTTACGATGCCAGCTCTGTCTCCTACAATGACCGAGGGCAATATCGCAAAGTGGGCAGTCAAGGAGGGAGACTCGTTCTCCGCGGGTGACATCCTGTTGGAGATTGAGACGGATAAAGCATCTATGGACGTGGAGGCCCAGGACGACGGTATCATGGCAAAGATCTTGCAAGGCGACGGGACGAAAGGAATCAAAGTAGGCGTTCGAATTGGCGTTCTCGCAGAACCAGACGATGATCTCAGCACTCTCGAAATACCCGCCGAAGAGAATACCAGCTCTTCCTCTCCACCAAAAGAAGAAGCGAAGCCCGCGCCTTCAGAAAGCAAATCCGAAGCTCGTCCTTCGGAATCCTCAAAGTCAGAAAGTTCGTCCTCTTCTGCTCCCGCAAAGAAGTCCCCAGGTCCGGCGAAGAAGCAGACGTACCCACTTCTCCCCTCCGTTGAACATCTCATGCACGAGCACAACATCGACCCCTCCAAAATCGACGAGATGACCCCATCAGGTCCCAACAACCGTCTGCTAAAAGGTGACGTTCTCGCCTACCTAGGAACAATCTCCTCTTCCTACCCAGCCGAGCTCTCCAGCAAGATCTCTAAACTGAGCCATCTCGACTTAAGCAACATCAAGCTCGCAGCACCAGCTCCCAAGCCAGCAGCAGAGAGAGCTGCAGCCTCCGCGCCAGCTCCAGAACCAGTCAAGGATCTTGAAGTGGCAGTACCGATCTCAATGAAGGCAGTATTGGAAGTCCAGAAGCGTATTCAGAGCACACTTGGCGTCTTCATGCCACTCTCCACTTTCATCGCACGCGCCACAGAAGTTGCGAACGATGATCTTCCACGCTCGAAGTCGTACAAGCCAAGCGCAGATGACCTCTTCAACTCCGTTCTTGGTCTCGACAAAGTCACTACCTCATCTGGTGTTCGGGGTTCTTTCCTCCCTCAAATCACAGCTCTGCCATCTGCTGCTCCTCGGGCGACATTTGCGAAGACTTCGGCAAAGAAGAGCGATATCATTGATATCTTGTCCGGAAAGAAGGCCTCTCCGACGAGATTGGCTGGAAAGCCACTGCCAGGATTGTCGAATACAGTCAATGTGTTTAGTTTGACAGTTCCTAAGGGAGAGGAGAAGAGGGCACAAATCTTCCTGGACAGGGTAAAGACTGTCCTGGAAGCTGAGCCAGGGAGGTTGGTGCTGTGAGTTTCTTGCGTGTAACATAGTCGAGCAAATAGAATGATGATACCAATGGTTTTAGACAGCATCTCTAAAGGACTTGCCATGGGTATTCAGAATGCGGCATCTTCACTATCACATTTCTGATGGTACCAAGGAGCTAAAGTCTAGTGACAATTTTCATTCCTAGCACAGGCCATGTACATTCTGTTCATACACGTCCACAATCTCTTCACACCCACTCGCAACTCCTTCTCGCTTGCCAATATTCAAACTACGTCCCGACGTTTACTTAGCTGGCAACGAGGGCTCCTACGCTTTAGTCAGTATGCAGACCACGCTCACGAGGACTCAGAGGTGATGGTTACTTACAATCGTTCCGACAGAGCGACCTGGAAGTTCTACCAAGTCCTCAAAGTGCCCACCCATCGCAGCAAAGTTGTAAAGGCCATCAACAAGTACACTCTCATCATTCTCATCGTTCTCGACTTCAACAACGCCAAATCTCTGGCCAACCTGTCCATCCACAACCGATTCATCATATTCGCTCGCCGCAAATATGTTAGTGCTCTTGTCTGGAGCATTAGTAATGCGCGGCTTGACAGATATGTGGAAGTGAACAGGCGTGAAGACTTCCTCGGTTCTGATGGTACTTGCATTCGAGACTCTTCTAGCATTGGGCATTTCTCCAGTGACATGCAAAGGCTCGGGCGTAACGTATGTCTTGTGGAGTCTCTGTGACATGTGCGAGAGCTCGGTCTCCAATTCATTAGCTTTCGTGTGGACACACTCTTCCATTTCTTCGAAATTCGATTGTGCTTTGGCGACGATCGTATGTGCCAAGTCCATGGATTTCTTGACAAGCCTTTTGGGCGGAGGAGATCGTGGAGGTGTGGGAGGTTCTGATCGCGACTCATGGATTGTAGCATCAATGCCGGCGATTCTTTCATATTTCAACGCGGAAGAATCTTGGTTATAACACACAGCTTCGTCGCCTTCTGTTGCGGACTTCCTCATTAGTGGTCTGCATGGCTGTTGATTTTGAGGTTTCAATTGGCTCTGATGGCTGGCCTTTGCTGGGAGCGGACGTTCAAGCAGGAAGACAAACGTGAATTCTCGTGGTAGGCCACCTTCTTGCTGAGAGTTCTCCTCTAGAGACCAGACCAAGGTGGTATCGGGAACTTTCGGCTGGGAGGAGGAAGCCAGTGTTGGAGGGACACCTATCCGGCGTCAGCACTGGAGAGCAGAGCACAGTGGTTCAGTAGTTGTTCTTCTTGCTGTGAATCAATCTGTAGCGAAGAAGCAGACGTCTCCTGGAGCAGGGACTTTAAATGGGCTGAACTCACTGCGTGTCGACCCTTGACTGAAGTTTTGTTAGCATGCGAGTATTGAATTCTGCTTTACGAGTACGACGATTACAACCCCTTGTGTGCAGTATGATGTTAGACTTACATTCTCATGAAGCTTCCTACCACGATATCCTTTTCGAAACCAACTTTCGGCTCCAGATCTACTTTGGCAGGTCCCTGAGCGACACCCAAGGATGCTCCAAGCTGCCATCATCAGCTCAACCCTGCGTATTACGGTCCCAACTCACCTGAAAATTCCACTTCAAACTGGCACTGCTAATCCTTCCATATGCGAGGTGCGGTGCAAATCTCAACACTTTCAACGGCACGCCATCTGAGTTTGTGGCCCTGATCTCAATCACCGCACTCTTGAAGCGATGGTCTTCGCTCAAGGAGGGATGCAATGTGAAGGCAATGGCTGCAAATGTAACAAAGGTCTTCGAAAAGTGCTCGAGCAGGTCAGCTGGGGCAGAACCGGAATGTATGTTTGGCGAAATGAAGACGCCATTTTGCAGGCGCTGAAGATGTGCAGAGATAAAGGAATCGCCGAAGAATTGTCGTTCGTAGAGGAGATTATGTGTTAATTGATACTTGTGAAGAGGGGCGTGAGTAGTAGACTTTTTCTTGAAGGGCTGATCAGCTATTTTGGAAGAGAGGATCTGGATTGTTTGAGGATCGGTGGTGATGTTTAAGGGAGAGGTAGTTGACGATGGTGGTGAGGCCATTATAGGTAGAGAGATGCTTCACTTAAGGCTACTTGAGGATGGTAGTGGAGGATTGCTCAGGGTAAAAGAATCATCAGGAAGTGGGAAGACGAGGAAATCTTAGGAAATCTCATTGTAGCATGAAGGTGTGGATTTTCTGCTCGATCCAGTATCCTCTTAGGAAGGAACGAGTCTCTAAAGAAGGCGCGTACAATTTCCTTACCGATTGACCTGTATTGGCGCACATCATATTAAAGCTCGATGGTAATAAGCACCGAAGGATACATGGATGATGAAAGCGAAATCTTTCATCCTGCTTCAATTGATACGTTTCCGAGACTCTGCTCGATGGCTAATCCTTTCTCCGCAAAATGAGAAGGGCGAACAAATCTTTTATGGAGTACCACTTCAAGGAGCCGAAACACTGGCAACTGACCTCTTATCTATAATACTGGTTGAAGATCATGCGCTTGTTCTTGACTTGGATTTCAGCCCACTGTGCCTCCATCTACCATTACAGTAAGCGAGGTTTGCTTCTCTTGCCCATTCCTTGTTGTCCACAAAATCCTCAAATACGGCTCTCTTACGCAGTGGAGAGTTCTGTTGTGGATCTGTCGAATTAGGGACATGCTATCAGAATCACACAAGCAAACACCTTTGCTAGCAGTCATCTCGATTGAGCTTTACTGATTGTCATCCTTTCGTAAGGAACTGGACCTCAGAAGATTTCCGGTTTCCCTCGTCAGCATTCTGCCACACTCACATGGGCGAAGCATTGTCTTCTTCGACGCACTCCACCCGCAGCACGCACAGCTTTCATCACTCTTCGGATTTGACATAACTTTCACATGGTTTCTTATCCTGGGTCGAGGCATGCTCGTCATATCTCTGGGCACGCTCTTCCACTTTGACAGTTTCTGCCTTTACTTGAGCATTGTCAGTGTCATTGTCGGGTTTCTCAAGTCCCGCAGCCATAATGTTGTCAAATTCGTTGTTGGTCATCCCAATCTCGAATATCTTCAACTGTGTCTCCAAATGGCTGGTTGTTGTACCGGTGGTCACAATCTGGAAAGCTCAAGGTTAGCTTGGTGTTACATGCCGAAATTCTCAGTATCAAAACAGGACAAGGGATCTTCTGCCCCGACCTCTGGCGACTAGCTATCTAAGCAGTGCGGCCACATTCAAGATACCGTAAGCAACATAGCACTTACAACAACACCGCTTAGGGCGATCCACTTCAAGATTATGGCCGCTTGGGGGACTTGATACGCGAGCGCGATGTTCGAAAAGACGTCACGGGCACCATTGGAAGTAAGCTCTGCCATTGCACTTCCGGCCATTCCCACCAAAGGTTCGTATGTAGCTGTGGTAATCCCTTGAAGTTTTGACCATCGTAGAAGCTCAGTTTGTTGGCACAGAGGATGGAATTCGACCTGATTGACCGCGGGTAGGAATTGCTTGGCCTCCTTAACGATCACAGAAAGCTCTTCTATACGCATGCCTGCGACTCCAATCGACCGTGCCCGTTTGGACAACTTGATCTGTTCCATAGCTGTCCAAGCAACGTTCAGCTGCCAATCGTGGTTGTAAGGTTCTAGCTCCATCAAAAATAGGTCAACCCAGGGTAATGTCAGCTCCTTGAGTACGTTGTCAAGCTTCTGATTGAGATCTTCGAGGAAGGGAGCCGTTGCCGTAATGAAGAAATGGGAGCGAGGAAGTCCGCAATTGATTATCGCGAGTGTAACACCATAGCAGTCCTCCGAGTTTTTGATATTGATGTGTCGAATCCCGAGCTGCAAAGCGTCCTTGGCTCGATTGTAGCCATCGGCGTTTGCGGTGATTCCTAGCACCGGCATGACATTCCCATCGTTGAGCTTGGTCACAGGGATCTTGCTGGAATGAGAGAAGGTTGCCATTGCTGATTCTGTCATTGAAGAATTGGATTGAATTGATACAATTAAGTAGAGATAAGTCCTTTGACATTAGGAAGAATCAAAGCTTTGAGATGCAACAGGGTGTGGATGTTTATGCTGGGAAAGGTCCCCAGGAAGGAACCATCGACAATTATTCACCTGCTCTTACCGCAAACGGCAATCAATCTTACCGTTATCGATGGACCAAAGTGGAAATAATGGAGGCAGAATGTTGTCAATGAGTTCAGTGACGTTGGCTCTCTTTGATAACATTATTACCTGAAAACATCACAACCGACCTGCCCTGAGAATCACTACAGTGTAGGGGCCCATACAGTGCCATAAAGATAGGTATTGTTTAAAGGAAGAAAGCATGATCTGGCTCCAAGTTTCAGATGGATTGAATGAGAAATATTTTGAGAAGTGATGTTTGTACAAATTAGTTCAGACCCTGTAAGCTCACCAATCTGTATGAGGAGTTTTGCCAAGGAACACGTGAGGCTAAAATCAGAAAACGGGCTTGGTTCCTTGGGACATGTCTCATCCCTAAAGCTTCCAAAGCTTAAATCATTGATTTGAACCCAGCATCAAGGCATACTTTTATTGGCGGCAAAAGTTGCCTGTCTTCCCAACTCTCCACGATCTCCAAATTAGAGCGTGCGAGGTGAGGTTAAGGTTTGGAGAACCGAATTTCATCCGGAATGGGCCTGGCCGCAGACTTAACGTTCATCGATTCCTTCCATCCAGCTCTCAAACAAACCCTGATCATTCCCAGTCAACCATCTCATCCATGATCATCTCCACCAGTTCCAAACCTGTGATTGACGACGACAACATTCTGCGGAGGTTTATAAAGCCGCGATAGTCACCGGCTTTCGACCTCCCGAGTCTTGGCCTTCTTTCGGGTGTCTTGAATGCTGAAACCATTCTCATGCAGACCATGCAAAGAAGCCGCAGGCACTCCGCATCGACCCGTAGCAGTTGCAGATCCTCCCATCCTGATTGATTCAGATCATCGAGCTCGAATTAGAGATGATCTCGGAACAG
The DNA here is from genome assembly GCA_026120085.1 of Cadophora luteo-olivacea. Lineage (NCBI taxonomy): Eukaryota > Fungi > Ascomycota > Leotiomycetes > Helotiales > Ploettnerulaceae > Cadophora > Cadophora luteo-olivacea. Next base: position 163,305 of record JALRMC010000064.1, on the reverse strand, counting down.
GCCTTGCGGATTGTGCTTGGACCGTTGTTAGTCGTCCAGCCTAGAGTATCAAACCGATAGAAACCTGGGGCGTCTTCTACCGGGCTTCGAGGTCGCAAAGTCAAGTTCATTTCTTTATCTTATTTTAATTTATTCCAAGTTTCTACGAAGAAGTCTACTGCTCTGCATTTTCTCTGATCATCTCATGCCGTGCCAGTGTGCAGCCACCGGATCTTTGCGACCTCAGTTGAGGTAATTTACTTCGAGGGGGAGTTTAAGCACGAGGGAGCATTGCAACCAAGATGGCGACCAATTTCGAGAGCGGAAGTTCATTTACGGAGTCGATACTGCGCGGTACCGGAAGCCATATATTCATCCCAACAGTAGCCGTGGCCGTGGTGGGAGTCCTGATTATTGCAATGAGCAGGCTAGGAGTCTTAGACGAGAACGAACCACCTTTATTGAGATCGAGGATGCCCTTCTGCGGCCATCTGCTGGGAATGTTGAAATGGCAGGTCGGATACATGCAGCTGTTGAGGTAAGGCAATTTGGGTGTGGAGGCAGCAAGTCGCATGGCTGATTGAAGATAGCTCGAAAGTACCTTCGTACCCAGCTTTCACACTGCGAATCTTCTCGTCACGGATTTATGTCATCTGCGACCCGTCTCTCATCCAAGCTGCGTACCGGAATACGAAGGCATTCGATTTCGGCTCTTTTGTTGTTGAGTCGTCACAGCGGGCCTTCAATATTGGCGAACAGGGAATGAAGATTATACGGGGAGAAACATCACCAGATTATGATCCCAATGGGACTTTTCTGAATGGAAATAATGGAGACTCGTTTCTGAATGAGAATCACAAGATAATGGTGGAATCACTTTCTCCTGGCACTGGTTTGTCGGAGTTAAATCAGGGGGTGCTCGAAAAAGTCGCAGCGTCTCTTAATATAATAAACGAAGATGGGGAGACTTTTGGTCTTTATAGATGGGTTCGAGATGTCTTGACCCTCGCGACTGCTGACGCACTTTACGGACCGGAAAGTCCTCTGAACACAGACCACAGCCTTATTGACTGCCTTTGGTACGTTAATGAACAAATCTTTCTTACTATAATCCAATGGAACAATACCCGGAAATTCGCCTCCGAGATGTAGATGGTATGCTAACTAGCAGCACAGGGACTTTGAAGACAAAATGACTCTTCTAATGCTTAACTTTCTTCCCACCATCATAGCTCCGAAAGCATATCTGGGACGCATCCGCATCAAAAGCGCATTCACGTCCTTCTATGCGAACAAACACGAGCTCAAAGCTTCGAAGCTAATACAGGCCCGCCTTGCCTGCTCCCAGAAATGGGGATTTACACCGGATGACATTGCCAATTTTGAGATTTCCACCCTCTTCCTGGCAACTACGAATTCAGTGCCAACATCTTTCTGGCAACTGAGCCACATTCTCTCCTCGCCTACTCTATTAGAACAGATTAGGACCGAGGTTGAGTCTATTGTCACTCGCCAGCAGTCTACAGGAGATGGCAAAGAGGAAGCTGTGATGGACATTACACGCTTCCAGTCGCAGTGTCCACTACTGCTCTCTACCTTTCACGAAACACTGCGCCTAGTCGACGCAGCGACGTCTGTTCGTGCCGTTACACAGCCCACAACACTGTCCTCCCCAGGCTCTTCTTCATCATACACACTTAAATCTCCATCTGTAATTCAGCTTCCTTCTGGAATTACACACACTTCTTCAGCTATTTGGGGACCAGACGCCTCGCAATTCAATCCACAACGTTTCCTCCCCAGTACCAAGGCAACTCTCGACAAGCCGACACGGCAAAAACAGAAGCAGGGATACTTTCCATTCGGAGGTGGGAAGCATTTGTGTCCAGGTCGACATTTCGCTATGATGGAAATTCTAGCTTTTGTGGCTGGTGTTGTGGTGGGCTTTGCAGTCGATAGCCAAAACGACGACACTTTCCAGGTCCCGGATATGGCGTTCCAAAAACTCGGTACCGCAGTCAGGAAACCGGTCAAAGATGTTGATATCAGGTTGCGGAGGAGAGAGGGCTGGGAAGATGTGAGGTGGAGATTTGATTTCTTGGGCGACAGGACTGTGGATTTTAAGGCGTTAGTTGGGGAAGATGAGGAATAGACCCATCAGCGCCCCAGGAGGAGCTATCAGATCTTGCCTATATTAGTAGACATGTTTCTTTCTCCAACGTCTGTAGATATTCCCATTGTACATTAAACAGAACAATACAAAGATTCCCCAATATTCTTAGCGCTGGGTCTGCTGGTGACTGGTATGTCGTCGCACCATTCAGTCTGCAGTTTATCGAAAAACAGACTGGATCTTGCAAAACCAATCAGTGCAATACATAATAATTAATTAAGTTACTTGCTTCCAAAATGTAAAACTCGGAGACCACGTCGCTGCTGAACAAGATCAAGATGTTTAACTGTTAGCGGGGCAGTGCGAACTCCTTCGAGCTACGGCCAACCCACGGCCAACTCCGAACTTGGCCAATATTACCACACTTGTCGTCAGAACTGGAGAGCAAAAGTTGTTTCTGCAACACCAAAAGAACTCCTCGACCAGATACACCCGGCGCTCAAAAATACAAAAGAGAAATTTCCGGAACGGGGAATTGAACCCCGGTCTCCTGCGAACAAATTTACTGTTGATTAAACAGATCATGAGAGGCAGAAATGCTAGCCACTACACCATTCCGGACATCTTACACCATTGCTGATGCTTGAATGTGACAGAAAATGGCTTATATTGGATATTATTACCAATATTAGTTTGTGGGCTGAGCAGGTTTGTACGCGAAATCCACTTGGTGTGGGTGTGGGTTCTGATGCACAGCGGCGGCGATCCGTGGAACCCTTGTGAAAAACGGCTTAAGAGCGAGACACCAAGTCCCCCACCTTTCTCAAAAGGGCCTGGCAGAATTAGCGACCCACAGCCGAGTGTTTGTAAACAATATTTTGAGTACCGAGCCTACTCATGCGTTCAGAGACCTGAGCGACTCGCATGTATGCCTGGATCTACTTTCCTCTTCAAATACATAGGGTTCAAAACATTCGCCACTGCTCCATTTCATGCAGGTAAAATATATGTACCAAGGCACATTAGTGACTTCTAGCGGGGTACCTTCGGCGCCCCCTTTCTAGGCAATCACTTCAAAAATCTGGAATGACCATGTCATTTGTTACTGTGAACACATACTTAATCAACACTTCGAGTCTCCAAGTCTTAAGAAAAATGAAGTATATGTCTGTTTCACTTGAACCGGTCTCACTGCAATGAATCGGAGATTGCGTGTGCTGGGAGATAAGCGAGTTGCGAAGTCCGCCACTGTAACGAGGAACACACACTTCATAGTCTAGAAGGAAAGCTCAAGTAAGGTGAGCGATTGATAATTGACGACCACTAAACATTTGGTTGCTATGAAATCAGAGCCAGATAAGCTGAGAAGTCGCCCTAGCTCCTCCAAGCCTTAGGCGAAGGAGTAGAGAGTAAACCTCGATATATCCAAGGTAATACACGTCCAATCTCATACCGAACACCGAAGAATCCATTCCAGGTTGTCAGATCTTCGGCACCACCCTCCAAGCGAAGGCATTTCTCGCTTGATTAATCAAGATGGATCTTTGTCTGAGTAAAGGCATATTTTGTGCTGCCCGTACCTCTAATGTGCCTTTAAAAGTCTTCTGCTCAGCGTCCGTTTTGAGAGTACGAGTTGGCGCTGCTTGTTCGATTCGGTAGAAGGAACTCTCATATATGCTTGCAAGTTCGTAAAATGTGTATCAATTTGTCTCTGTGCTCTCGGAGTACGCTGACGAGATTACATGTGCCATCACGATAAAAACAAGATCTACGATTGGGTGTTCGGGAGCGAATTCACATCAGGTGCGCTGGATTGACCCTAAATCGCTCATCTAGGTGGTATAGATGAAGGCCTGTCTTAAGGCTTCAGTCGACGGAAACGAGTCATGGATCCATTCAAGAAGCTTCGGTGTGGTCTCTTCCGTAATTCTATTGCGGCAGTCGTGTTAAAGTGATGCAACATACAATTTGTATTCGAGTTTCCAGGACAACGGCCATGAATCAACATTGCCACTGGGGCTTGACAGAGTTCCGGAATCCAGCTTGTGGAGATCCATCAACAAGACGGAGTGAAGCATTGTCGGCATTGAGCCAATCTGCCCCTCTCTGTAAACGAGGATCACACGGCCAAGGATTCCTGTTGGGTTGCCAATACTAGGATAATAGGACTCAGGCGCTCGACTTCTAGATGCAACATATGGAGTGCATGGGGTCTGGAGGGAAACTTGCATTAGGGGACAGGCCCTCCCAAATGTGAGCAGGAAACGGAAACCTTCAAGTTGATGGCTTCGCATTGAGAAGTAGTGAAAGAGCTGATAAAGTCCGTGGAAGCCATGCACCCTCATGTTTAATTTCCCCAGTATGGCCGAGAAATCAAGCGATTCTGTAGATGGTTTGGAAAAGATTGAAAGCGACAAGGATACACATTCTGGAACTTCAGGCTATTCTACAACCATTCGGAACACCTTCAGTGCCAGGAATGATATTAAAACAATCCATAGCCTAGAAGAGTAGCTGAACCCCCAGATACCAGTGAGCACAACAGTGTAGACCATGAATTCGTACCGATAGCGGGTCAGAGATTCAGCATACATGATCGGAAGCTGTGAGAAACTTCGTGCTTCAGTTGCAAAAGATACACGAAGCCCGGGCTCGTTTGGATTGGAAGAGCTCTACGAGCCATCTGTGTTAAGTGTCGTCTGCTCGGTAATCACAATCAGCTCAGCCGATGGTGCTGGAAAAGCTGGCGTCTTCGAACGCGGAGGCGGTTTCGGAAGCGAGTATGCGCGTTGCCATTGTTTCCAAATGGCGCAGTGCGAAATTCGTGTCTTGTATTCATACATCTCGAGTTCTTCAGGCCTTTGAAATACAGTCCATACGTAAGGAGCCTGGTCTTCGTTGAACATGAGAATCATGCGAAGGCCCAGTCCGAGATCATGCCATGTCCCTTGCTGCTTATTGGCTTCGTGACGTATGTAATCATGAGGTTGAATCCAAGATCCTGAATGACTAACAGCCAGGTGTCAAGACAGGATGCAAGAGATTCTGGTAGCCTCTCATACCCATCAAACTGAATAAAATCGAGAACTAGTCCATCCAGAACAGTATGACCCGAACCAGAAAGTGCATCTAAATCACCGCCATGGTCTAATAATGTTCTGATAGCCGGAAATATCGACCTCGGGGTGTTACAAGGGTGGCCCCAGGCGGCAATGCCGAACGAATCTAGTAATTTTGTATACCAGGCCCAGACAGCATACTGGATCATGGTAGGCGCTTCTTTCTATTAGCAATTTTGCATCGCCCATCTGAGACGTAAAGAACCAAAACTGAGATGCAACTCATAGTTCTGGGCTCGTAGTGGAACTTTGGGCTTGCAGGGCCCTTTCGAGCGCCGGCTAGTAACCAGCTCGCCGATTTCAAGAGGATGCGAGCCCGATCCAATATAATACCGCGGTCTTGGGGGCAATGTAGTGCTGATCTGAAAGCCTAGATCATGACGCTGGCTGTGGAAATATTAGACCCAAAATTAACAAGAAACTTGCCAAAGCCATTGGAGATTTTACCCATTTCTGTGCCCCTGATACAACAATAACAAACTCTTCGCTCTCTCCACCTCTGCCCAACAACCTTCCAGCCTCTTCACCCGGAAAGCCTTCTTCAGACACGCCCACCTCCTCTTCACGCCCCTCCTTGATAACGCACCGTCCATTTCCCTCGTCAGCACCTCCAGTTTTCCCACACTCAACAAACAATTACCCAGGCAGTCTTTCGCAAGCGCAGCGTCACTGGTACTGCGAGCATCGTCTATTGTTCTTCATTTCAGCTCTTTCTCGATAGCTTGTATCAGAGCACCGAGAACCTTTATGTGCAATTTTAGTTCTAGGACCGAGGCTGGTGCGTCTTGGATGGTGTCTCAGAACGAAACGAGCTTCTGAATACCAGAGGTGAGTTGAATAGCGACAGACACAACGGCTAGGACGCTGGATGCTGCTGCCAAAGGCTTCCATATCTGAGTTATTCGCCTGCAGCCTTACCCTTTGGAGTCAATGGTTTGACGTCCAAAACAGCTAGCTAAGATGTAAAGGTGGCGTAAGACGGAGTATACTGAACTGGTCGAAGATGGATGGACTGGCATAAGAGATGTAAGGAGATGAGATTGAAGAGGATGGGCAGACCGCAGGTTTCAAGATGTGAGGTTGAACTCTCGTGGCTGGACTCAACCTCAGAGTCAGCCTTATTCTGGTAGGTGAAAGCCAATCGGTTCTATAACATGCATGGCTGGATTCGATCCGCGTAGTCTTGCCTTATCAATTCTTTTGCTAGAAAGAGCACGGTCTGCCTTGGAGAGATGGCACTTGCCAGCGCCCTGGCAATCCTAGTGAGCTAGGGTTTGCTTCGTATCATGTCAAGGAATGACTTACAGAGTCAAGGAACAATCTAACAAGAGAGTGTGCTCAGTTTGCACAGAAATACTCCTACCATTTATGCGTCTAATGCAAAGACTATACAACTTAGTGCATCTCGTCTCTAGGTACTGTACTCCCATATTATGCAGCCATTCTCGTTCTGATCTGGTCGCCTCTTCTCACGTATCCAATTCAATACTCACATCGCGCCCTTCAAATCCAACAACAATCCATCCTTCTCCTTCTCCTCATCCGTCTCATCCCCGGTAGTCCCCACATCTGCATCCGTCTCAATCCCATCCTCATCTTCAGTCCCAGTGGCCTCTCCCTCCCCTTTCAGCAATAAACTCCTCATATCATCCTCACTGAGAATGCTCTCAATACTGCCCCTCCTCACCCCAACTCTCGTCTCTCTCCTCCCCCTTTCAATCATCCTCTCCACTTTCATCCTATTAGCCAGAAACTTCAATTTCGGAAATGCGCTCTGCTGTCCAACGTGTAGCATGCGAGCTAGTTGTTTTGCATTCGGATCTGAAAGGATGCGCCAGAAATCCGAGACGACAGAACGTGGCCAGATGGTGATTGTACCAGAAAATTGTTGCAGCCAGATCTCACTCCAGTCCTGGCCCAGCGGGCGAGGAAGGAGTTCCAAATGGCGGAGGACTTTCAGCCACTTATTCAAGTCTAGTTTCAGATACTGCTCTGTTGCTGAGCCGAGGAAACCTCCGCGCCAGCCGCGACCACGACGATGCGTTACGGGTTGCCCAACCGAGCCGCGTGAGGAGAAGAAGAAGAGGTTGATATGCGGATTTACTTGGGAGACGATGGAGAAGTTGACGTTGAAGTGTAGGTTTAGGGCTTTGAGAGGGATATCGGTGCGGAGACTGCCGTCTTTCCATTTATGGCCGAAGGAATAAGGGACCAAGGTACCGGAGCGCGTTTTCATCATTAGGACAACGGGATTGAGAATACCTGGTACAGCTGCAGAGGCAAGAACTGCGGACCAGATCACGCAGTCTGGCGAGGTAAGATAGTTGGTGAGAATTCTTGAAATTGTCAGTGAGGTAAAAAGGAGGGGTATATAGACCAACTAACGTAGGCGAATGAGGATCTGCTGGAACGCAAGATACGTTTAGTATTCTCCCTGTCCTTTCATATGCCTCTTTGAAGGTCATGCTTCCTCTTGTGAACCAACTACTCTTCTTCGCCCACTCCAAGGAGTCAAATCTGGCGCCGGTCTTCCACCATCTGGGAATCCAAGTCGTGAAACCCTCTGAGCAAGCATTGATCCTTCCAGCAAGGGCGGGCACAAGTAGCTTTTTGAGTTCCTCATTTGTCCTGGTCGCTACCAGGGCAGCGACCAAGGCACCTCCTGATGTGCCAGTGATGACTTCCGGTAAGAGGTTGGCATCCAACAACGCTTTCACAACACCAAAATGGTAATAAGCGAATGAAGCTCCTCCAGAAAGACATAATGCTGTTCGACCAAAGTTGGTATGCATGCGTTTGAACAGGGTCCGCTTTTCCTCTGCGTCCAACTGGTTCGTATTGACCAAGATAGTAACACCTTTCTCCACTATGAAGCTGTCAGTATAATACCCACCTGAAATCTGGGGTACAGGTAACCAAGAAATATACATACCCTCGTCAATAAAGTCCTGGACCAGATTTTTCGTTCCATAATACGTCTGAGAATATAACCTCGAGTTTTCTACGCCCACGAAATTATTCTTCACACACGCCTCCACCAATGCTTTGAGGTCCTCGACCGCCTTCTCTCCCACTCCTGAGCTCGCACTTCCATTACTCGAGCCTTCAATCCTCCTCCTACACCTCCTCATCTGCTCCAGCACCCTCCTCACCGTCTTATGGTCGTAATACGCATATTCATCCTCCTCCTTCCACTTCTCATTACCCAAGAAAGCATCCAACTCCTTAGCCTCCTTGACCCAATCCGCATAATTAGTCGTAGCATGCAACTTCTTCCTCAGCCTCTCCCTCTTCCCCCTCCACGCCACAAAATGCTCATAAAGCCAAATATACAACCTCGTCCACAAATAGCTGATTCCCAGGCCAGAAACCCACGCGATGACTATGCCCAGCAGCGGCCACTTCAATAACGTGTATAAGTAGCCTTCCCGCGTCTCATCGCTACTGCGCTGCTTTTTCCGCCGACTCTTGCTCCCTGCTTTCGCTTTCTTGCTTTTGCTACTGCTGTGCCGGACGGGGTTTACAGGCGCCCAGTCGTTCTGCGCGGTGATGAAGAGGCTCTCGCGACTGCGTGCTCCGTCTACCTTGCTGCGAGCGCTGTCCATGCTGCTGCGTCCCATGCTGGGACTTCGTGCTCCTGTGACGCCATTTCCGAGTTCATGGAAACTGCCGGAGGGAATTGGGGAGAGCAAGTCGTCGGTGGAAGGGCTGGGGTCGGGGGCAGAGAGCGCGCTGGCGAAGGCTTGGAGATGCTCTTCGGAGAGGAAATCGCGGTGGAAGTCTGGGAGGAGGGATTCGTCGTAGCCTTCTTCTGAGAGGGGCGATGGGCCGTCGGTCTTGTGTGAGAAGTCCGCCATGTCTGTCTGTTTGAATGCTTGTTATTTTGTGGATCCCTACTGTGTATTACGTTGTCCTGGATCGAAAGGATGTGGGTGAGATGCAGGGTGCCATTCTGTTTAATCTTGCTGCTCCATGGAAAGTGAGAATGCTGGTGGTGGGGTGAAGTTGTGGTGAGAGTCAGGATGGTCTGGTCTTGGGGCTTTGTTGGGAGATACTACGGCATCGCATGACGTCGGTGCCGTGATACCTTCTTACTGAGACATTCCAAACTTGCATGTGAAGAAAGGTAAACTTTGATCAATTATTCTACCAAGGTCTATTTCACTTATTCTCACCTACTACATGCCAAAAGCGTAATATTCTGGAAGTCTGGTAGCTTAAAGCCCACCTTCAAGCCTCTTCGGCTTGTACCGAGGTTTTGTCTTCTAGTCTGGGACCTGACATGTCAGACAGGTTCCGGATTCCTCGTATATTTTCTCACAGCTTGCTCGGAAGCTAGAAATTTTCGAGTCCTTGCCCAGTGTATGAAGATTTGATCTCACAATTATGCCCAGGAACCATTTTCAGTATAACTCGAGGTTCAATACCAAGGGCCCCCAAAAGTCAAGATGGAAAATTGCTTGATCGCGATACTATGCTGGGGTACAAACATGCCGGCCAATTCAGATAGACGACTTTCGGAACTCCAAAAGTCATACCATCCCCGTCCTTGCCCAGGAGCATGAAAAAACAACGACCTGTGTAAACTCCGCCCATTCATAATGATCTCCAGCCATAAAAAGTCTCGCTCTTCTCCCATCTCCACACCTCCACGCTCGTAATCATCATTTCCGCCATTCTCACACTTCTGACTCTCCTGTGCCCTTCTATCAATCATCTAGACGTATTGAGATAACCATCTGATAGCGTCACCGTAACCTGTTTCCCTGTTAGCAACCCTATCTAGGTAGAGGATGTTTTGGCAGATCTTACCTTGTCTCATAACAACAGAGCACATGAAAACCTCAATCGGTCTGATGTTCTCAAGCGGAACCTTGCCCTTGCCCGTAGTCTGATATAAGCCCAACTGGTGTCTCAACTCATCCTCACTGACTGCGTCTGGATGATCGATCTTGTTGCCCAAAACAACGAAAGGAACCTTGCCCAAGTCCTCCATGCTCAACAGCGCGTCGAGCTCGGCTTTCGATTCGGAGAGACGTTCGTGGTCCTTTGCGTCGACGAGGAAGACGATACCGGAGACTTCTGGGAAGTAGTCCTTCCAGAGACGACGAGCTGGGGAATTTGTTAGCGGAGGACTAGGAGGAGAGTTCTGCTAATTATTTACCTTGTTGATGGCCGCCCAAATCGAATGTGGTGAACTTTACATTGCCAATGGCAAGCTCTTCGGATGCTGAAATGCAGTCAGTATCCCGCACGTGCTTGTTTGCTTGCGCCTTTGGCAGCTGGTGAACGGGCAGTACTCACTGGGATGGAGAGTAGGTTGGAGGATAGCGACACGGTCATTCTATACCGCAGTCTATTAGCAGACTGTCTAATATCCAGCAGAGCCATGCAGCTATGTATTCAGAGCCGCAGCTTCTGCGAGTGTAACCAAGCTCTTCTTTCAAGCAGGTTCAACGCACCTTCAACATGTGTAAGAGGGTTGTCTTTCCGGCGTTATCGAGACCGAGGAACAGGAGTTTGGCATGTTTGTTGAGGAGTCCCAGGGAGGCGAGAGTATCCCAAACTATGCAGAGGCGGAATGTCAGCTTGTTGTCCTATCTTCCTCGCCCAAGGTTCCTGCTCTCCACGAGTTCTGCAAAGGGGAGGTTGCCACTTACACCAGTTGACAATCCACATCTTGGCAATAAGGTTAGATGAAGTACGGCTTTGGTATTTGTGTATGCAGAATGTTGCGGATGGTGTGATGCTTCTATCGAGAAGTAGGGCCAAGTTTCCCTTGGTATGGTGGTTGAAAGTCAACCTTGTCAAGGTGTTCGATAAGTTGCGCTAAGAAAAGTACGTAGACCTGAATCTTAAGGCAACAAGCTTCGATTGTACTACCTTAACTAGAATTGAACAGCAACAGAAATGGATGACGTTCTATGGTGCCATAGAAGATGCTTATGAATATGTTGTTTACAACTATGAGTTATTCACTTGAAACCGTTCTACCAGTAGAATGGGGATCTATAGCGAAGTGGGGAGGAGAGTCTCAGGTGATAACTTCCAACATGTGATGATGGTAGACCCGAAGAAGAGTCGAGTCTTTCGCAGTATTGTAAAGCATTTAGCAAATTACGTGTGTCCAAGTATACAGGGCCAATTTGTGAGCTTGACCCAATGTCGAAGGTTCTATTTCGTGAATTCAAAACCAACAAAGAGTGAAGAATCTAGGTTTTCGTGACAGGCTCGAATTGCTTAATATGTAGACAACACATTTCAGTGCCGGATATGGAAATCGGATGTCGTAGGGGGTAAAGCTACATATCACTTGCAGTAGGGTTTCACAGAGGGGCGATAAGAGTAAATATAAAAGTTCGCGCATTGCTACATATCAGATCCCATCGCGGAATCCAAACCGCCGAACACAAGTCGTAAAAGAAGCCAAATATCAGCCAAGCAAGTGCTTTGCTTCTCCCTGGTCGAAAATGTGACTCCATCCTAAGCTATATGCAGATGCTAGCTTTGACCTCCCTTATGCACGTTCGCTTGCTGAACAGAAGTGTTCAAACTACGTGCCAGTGCCCACCCCAGAATGCAACCGACGCTATGCAAATGCAACGATGGTCCCTCCCGAAAGAACCAAAAGTGGATCCCGAGAATACAAACCCCCCAAGACGACTCCATGTCGCTGAAAAGGAAAAGAAGAACCTGGTATGATCGATTGATGTATGCACGCATGTAAATGATTCAAATGTTGACTGTCTGTCTCGCTCGTCAGGTTGCACGCGCTGGGTATCAGGTCGAAGAAAGATCTTGAATCTGAATATGATAAGGAAATAAAGGCGTGTATGTACAATGTGCCTCCGTGATCCAGACTTCTCGTCGGATTCGTTTCGGGGTCGTAGAAGTGAGTATTTACAAAGGAATAGTAGAAGAATATGAGATGGACGAGTAAAGTGACCGTGGTCAACTCCAACGCCCGTGTCTCCGAAGACTTGTCGTTTACGACTTTCTAAGCAGACAACATGTATGGATCATTTTGGCCAGTCTTGCCGGCCATGAGCAGTCCAAGCTCTCGCATTCGCTCGGCTCCTTTTCCGGGCTGAGGTCTTCGGTCGGAATGGCCTTTATTTTTGCGATTGCATTGTTTTTGGTACTTTTCCTTTCGACGCTGGCGCTTTTCTTCCAGACCCTTCACTATATCAATTGCGCCCCGTACGTGACCATCAATGTTCTCGTTGCCTTCTGTGGCATTGCCATTGGCAGCGATCAAGCGAGATGCATGATAGGCTCGACAGAATGCATTGGGAGTACGTGGAAGTGACTTGGTATGCGTCAGTCCTGGCCGAGAACCGAGTGGCGCGAAGGCAATCGCCTTGGCAGACGTAGGCGAAGCGGCTGGGGATCGGACAGTTTGCGCTGCCGGAGGCGAGTGCATGCGTTTGGGTGAATGCCCAAATAATTTCCGGGGAGGAGGCGACCGAAGACGTTGCTTTGGTGGAGGGGGAGAATGAAGTCTTGATCTCGGTGGAGGTGAGTGAAGTCTCCGAGGAGGAGGTGGTGAGTGGAGACGTCTGGGAGATGGAGCAGGTGATTTTCGGCGCACTGTAGAACAACGACGACGACCGAAACGTTCTTCGTCCGACTCTTCAAACTTGCCATGAAGCCATACAGGCTCATCACTATCTTGACCGGTGCCGACCGCGTCATCCTCGTCTTCTTCGTCCTCGGGATCGGAAGTCGGGAAACTGGGGTCGATGTCCTGAGGTGTTTGCTTATGCTTAGCGTGTTTTCGAGCCTCCATACAAGAAACATATGCATCTTCCAAAGGACGATCCTCGTCAAGAGTCCCACAGACAAAGTCGGTACTGTCAGGTAGGTCCGGAGTTCCAGGACGGATCTTGATAGGACGACGTCTGAGTCTTTTTGGACCAGCTTCAGGTTCCATGTGATTTAGAGAATCGATTGATGATGTTGAAGCAGTTCGGTGGGCTGAAGGGCGGTAAACGAGAGCTTCGATAGATTCTCTGCCGGGCATTCTTTTGCCTGGGGTCCAAAATGAAAATTCTCCTTCAGCATCACTCTCGTCGGATTCAGCAAAGCCAGCTTCATTGTCGGACTCGTTTCCGTCAGATGCTGCATCGTCAGAATAGTCGATAGAATCTCGATCTTCGTCTTCATCGTCGTCCTCATCCTCATCCTCATCTTCCTCGTCATCATTCTCATCATCGGTGTCGTTCCCGTGTTGAGTCTCCTCATCCTCATCTTCTTCCTCGTCGAGTGCCTCAGCTTCAGCTTCGTTTCCAAGTTGACGGATTGCATTTTCCTTCTTCAAGGTATCATTGATGGTCAGCTTGGCCCTGACGATTTCTGCATCTCGGCGAATCCAGTCATCCTCCTGGACCTCCTCGCTTGCGAATTCATGGAACCGAGTGGCTTCAGAAGAGTTGATTGTCTTTTCATCAGCAATGATATATCTTGGCTTGACACGAGTTGCAACTGGACTTTGCGAGGCACGTCGAACTGCTGAAGTTGAATCCTTGGGTACAGAGCGAGGTGGCTGGCGTGGAGATTTCCTTGGAAGAGAAGGCGATCGACTGGTGTTTCTTTTCGTGCCGTCCGAAGACTTCTGTAAAGTGCTTTTTGCGGGATCGTCCTTGGCTTGCTTGGCTGAAGGCTTTGGTCCAGGGCAGGCAAATTTGATCATACACTTTCTTGGTGCAGGAGCTTCTGTTGGTGGTGGCGTGACTGGCTTCTCTACCACAGGAACAGCTGCTTGCTTAGCTGCTTTAGCAGCAGCTTCCTTCTTCCCATCACACATAAAGGTGATGCATCTCTTCTTTGGTGCCTGGACGGCAGGTTGAATAGGTTGTGCCTTTGGAGAGACGCCCATGACTTCGGATAATGGTGTATGACCCACGGTCTTTGTAGCTGCGGGTATTGGAGCCGCCTTTGCGGCCAAGGAGTAATGCGTGAAGGTTGTGTTTGGTAAAGGAGGGCTAGGTGTGTTCGTTCTGGCAGGGCTAGTAAGCCCGCCATCACTCGTAAGTTCCGCCGTCGACGCAATGCTGGCATTGCTCATCATTGATCGTCGACGAGTCAGGTCTGTAGTAATATGGATATCGGATCTGTGAATTTCGGTTTCATGCTCGGGAGTGTGAAATGCCTTCGTCAGGAGTGACTCCTTTCGAACGCTCTGAGGTCGGATCAAGGATTTTTGGAATTCCGCATGTGCTTGATCGCGGCGAGATTGATTGTCTGGCGGCTCGTCGACGTCTGCTACCAGGTCTTCGTCTGCTAACGATGGCGACGTAGCAGACGCTTGAGGACGCCATGTGAAGAAATCCTGTATCCCCATTTCGTGAATCTGTTTCGTGTTCTGATGTATTAAGAAGAGGGTAGGTTTCGCCGCGCTCGATGTGTCCGAGTAAGGCTCTCGAAGGCGGTATTAAAGTTGTAGGTTGGTGATGTCGCGAAATCAGGTGGCGACTCGCAAAAAAAAAAGCTCTCGGTGTGATACGAGCTTGTTGTGAAAAGAATTGGAGTCTTCTGGAGACTCGGAAGGTAAACGGAACTGATTGAGAAAAAAGAAGCAGGTCTACACGATGTTGTGTTGTCGTCGAATTGCCGTCGCGGGGCAAGGTCGTCGAACCGCTGCTGGAAAGTCGTCCCTAAGGACCGTATTGCTATAATCTAGACGACATCGTTTGTGTGCAGATATCCAGGTGTACTTCGAAGAAGCAGAAAGGACGCGAGGTGAGAGGCGATGTTTCGTGAACGTTGATCAGTGACGGAAGAGGAAGA
This sequence comes from Cadophora luteo-olivacea, assembly GCA_026120085.1. Taxonomy (NCBI): domain Eukaryota; kingdom Fungi; phylum Ascomycota; class Leotiomycetes; order Helotiales; family Ploettnerulaceae; genus Cadophora; species Cadophora luteo-olivacea. The sequence goes on along the minus strand of JALRMC010000064.1, from coordinate 148,305 downwards.
TGTTGTTCGGGAGGTTTTGAGTTTGCGTTGGAGTTGTCGTGGTTTGGTTGAGGCTGTGGTGCAGACTGGGCGCCTTGATGTACAATTGCAGGGTAGCGCAGGGCTCAGAGGGAGGCACCGTCTGACAAATATAACTGAGACCGAGCCTGTTGACCGCAAAACGCAGGGAGGAATGCTTGGCTGAGGACCGTTGTACGAGATCGATCTCAGCAACGCAGCCTTGGCCACGCCTGAATATCAGTAATGATGTGCAAAGGCCAAGAGAAAGAGGTGATGCGAAGAGGTCGTGGGATGAAGTTGTATTTGTTTGTGTGAGGGAGGAGGAGGAGAAAGAGGAGGAGGAGGGGAGAGGAAGGAAGGGTGGAAGGGTGGAAGGATGGAAGGTGGGCAGCACAAAGAATTTGAGAGCGAGCCAGCGTGGGCGTGGGTGGGCGACTGGGTGGGTTGCAGCTTGCAAGTAGGGAGGTGTGGGTGGTGGGTGGTAGGTGGATTCGATTCAGGTTGGTGGGCGGGAGGGAAAGTCGGTCCTCGTTCAGGGCTTTCGCGCTCGCGCTCGCGCTCGCGGCGCTGGCGTTGTTTTGCAGGGCAAGGGCAAGGGCAAAGACTGCAGGTGGTAGAAAGGCCGGGCAGGGTAGGAAAGAAGGGTAAGTGTATGTAGGTAGGTATCTAATAATGAGCTAGGGTACTGCTAGAAGCGAAGCGGAGAACAGGCACAGGAAAGGACAGGCCTTGTAGAGGAAGGAATATTTTTTCTGGTGGGCGGCTAACAATTTCCTGTCCTGCTGGGCTAATAAAGGACGGGCATGGCGCTGCAACTGGGACCATAACAATTGCCCTTCACTTGCAAGTCTTTACCTCATTGTTTAATTTGGTTTGCTACATTATCCTACTACTAAAAGATTCAACTGCGTGTGCCCGAGGTACAGCACAGTGGCGGAGATGGCCAGGCCTCTTGCAGCCACTGAGCAGTGAACATGGACATGAACTGTTCTGCGAGCAAGCCCCCCTACCTATGATGGCAAATAATCTGCACTTTGAACAAAGCAGCAGGCAGATTACTACTTGCTACGGTCTACTTCTTCTGTGGTGAATAATGGACGCTGACTGAAATTCGAGGTGCTGATCCGGGCAGTCCCTCGGCGGGAATAATACGGCATGTTTTGCCTCAATTTCTCAATTTCTCTCGGTATTGTCTTGTCCTGCGTAACAAAGCCAAACAGCCTCCTCTACAAGCCGGTAAACCGGCTACTGTACTGCACGACAAGTCGAAGGAGGAATCTCCTGTGGTTTCTTACAGGCTCACACAGAAGTCTTGACTGTCTCTCACAAATAATCACAGTCTCACAGGCAGAGCGAGCGTTGAGGTCTTGGAACGCTATCGACGCTCATCCGTCTGCCCAGAAAGTCAGTTCCGCTGGTTCAAACACAGTCCTCCCCGTCAATCTCCATCCGGTATGTGATTGCCGCGGGAACAGCTGGATCTTCGCCATCTACCGTAACTTTATCATCTAGTGTTGCGATGCCAATGCTTTGCCCTTTGCTTTGTGTTGTCTTGTCTGCTATTGGCACGTCAACTCGTATGTGGACCAAGGGCACAGCAAGTCCCCCTTCAAGCGACCCCTCTTTATTTTCTTCTGGTAAACCCTATCGTCATTATTATGTTATTATGGCATCACGCCCGCCTCAGTATACTCAGTACTGGACAGCAAGTCAGCACCCACTTGCAAATGCAGGGCAGTCGCGGCAACAGGAAATATCCCCTCTTCAGTAAATCTGGGTCCGTGACCTCTTCATCTCCAGTCTCCACACACCTGCATGCCAACAACTGACGAATGTTCTGCGCCGATGCGGGGTCGTGGTTGAAACATGATTCTTCAGCGTGGGGGTTGAGCTTCTCCAAATTGTCTTCAGATCAGCCAAATATCAGCCGGAATCAGCACCGTCTTGGAGCTGAGCTGCAACGTCGCATCCCTCATGTCGAGGGCGAGACGGATGTCTATTCAAGACTCAGAAACATGTTTCCTATCCTGGTCAAACCTGTCTGTACTGCCTGACTATCTTTTCTCACATGTGTCGCGTCGGCAACAACCGGTGATGGCTTCTCCATTCCCCAGTATCGTTGCACCAGTCGTTCCTCACAGACCACAGCATGATGCAGTGCTCCTTCGTGGCTTTCGTGGCGGCCAAACACCCAAGGATCCAAGACTTCTCTGCAGCTCTGTGACAGCTGCATGCAAGTTAAGCTGCATACGGCGAAGTACAGCGAGTAGCACGAGTAAGGAATGTATTTCTGTACATTTACCATCTCACGATGTTTGGGCGGCTGCCACAGTTGGCCAATGGCTCGCCAGCAATTTAGAGATGTCAATATTTGATGTCCTTCATCTTGACCGCCAAATGTACCCCACATTCCATCCGAAGGAGGTTGGAAAATGACCCCTCTTCTACTTCCACCGCTCTTGACGTGTCGAATTGCGCATGGGCTCAATTGCAGTAGTATCGCAGTAGCTGTGAATACTAGCAGGAATCGAGGTGCAAAATCCTACAAACGGATCCCTGATTTGCAGCAGTTACAATATTAGTCTACTTCAGATATGCGCGCCGACAACGGCATCCTAAGTATTTCCGGCTGAGGGTGTTGTGTGTACGACACTCGTCATGAAAGGGGCTCTAACCGAACAAATCCATAACAAGGCGAGATACGCCGAGGCGGTGAAAAAGGCTGTTGGCTGATGATGAGTGAGCAGTGAGACTTGCGACGGTCATCAGGAAGAATTGTCATGGCTGCGGATGACTTCGCAGTCAATAAACTTACTCATACGCAGCTTCAGGAACGAGATGGTGTGACCATCAAGTTGTGATTGACTATTCCTACGCATGCATAGAGCTGACAGCTCGAAACCTTCGGCACAACACAGTACAGCATCGTGAACTCCCTTCCAGGGTGTTTCTAGCCTTCCGGCACGGCTTACCGAAAGCGTGCTGATGCTGCTGCACGACAGCGAGCTCCTGCAGAGAATAGGACCCTCGAGCATGGTTGAGCTGCATAGCGGAGAGATTTCAATATGAGGGATTAATGTTCACCAACCAATTCTTCAAGGACAAAAGGGAGGCACCGCTTCGTCGGGAACCTCACTTTAAGCGAGGGAGGTTTTCAAGTGGTTGAAATTATTTGATACATAAATTTTGTGGGCTTAGTGAAAGATCCGTAAAACTTACGGTCGGGCAGGGAAACCAAACATGAAGCATTTGATGAAGAAGCGGTCTGTAGCGATATGTAGCGATCGAAGGCGACCAGGATTGCAGTTTCAGATACAGACAGATCACGTGAATATGTCAGGTGCTATGGTTCAGGTGACTTATCATTAGAAATTTTCTGAAGACAACTCTGCTGAACTCTATAGTATTATGATCTAGTGATAACCATAAGCAGACGAGCTGACTGTTGAAATGCCTTCCTCTGAGCAGATTCGTTTGAGCCTTATCACATGATCTCCCAATGAAGCTAGTGAGGCTACTTCGTACAACCGACAGAACTCCAAAGCTCTCGCCGACGAGTCAACAACGCCAATTCCAATTGAACCCTCAACTCATCATGAACTCCCTCAAGATTGCTCGTGTGGCTCTGCGGGCGCGCCCTGCAGCTATCAAGGCCCCTCTTCTGCGCAGAGGATATGCTGAGGCCGTGTCGGATAAGGTCGGTAACTCGCAGACAGATTTTTGCTGCCATGGCTAACAACTGGGCAGATTAAGTTGAGCTTGGTTCTCCCCCATCAGGTACGTTCGGCTTGCGATACGGATAAGGATAATGGAAAGGGAATTGCTGGGAGTTTTGGGAGCAGAGCGGATGGATTGGATGCGTTGGGAACGGATAGATTGAGGAGGCAGGACGTCAACTGACGGGTATCAACAGTCCATCTACAAGTCGCAAGGAGTCGTCCAAGTCAACATCCCCGCTGAATCCGGAGAGATGGGTATTCTCGCCAACCACGTTCCCTCGATTGAGCAACTGAAGCCTGGACTCGTTGAGGTTATTGAGGAGAGCGGTTCCAGCAAGCAGTTCTTCCGTAGGTCAAGCGACCCCTAAACAGGTGACCATAGCTAATTTTTGTCCTTGCAGTCTCCGGAGGATTTGCAACTGTCCAGCCCAACTCGGAATTGAGCATCAACGCCGTCGAGGGTTTCCCGTTGGAGGATTTCAACATTGAGAACGTTCGATCACAAATCTCGGAGGCACAGAAGATCGCTGGTGGAAGCGGGAGTGAGCAGGACATTGCTGAGGCGAAGATTGAGCTCGAGGTAAGAAAAGTAGCATAGGCATTTGCGGGGTTGGTGCTAATTCATTTTCAGGTTTTGGAGAGCTTGCAAGCTGCTCTTAAGTAAAGGTACCTTGGGTTCCAGTTGAGCACGACGGACTTATAGAGGTAGCGGCTTTGTACATCATTGTTTCTTGAATGCATACCACGGAACTGTTCCATTGATTTTCCTCTCAGTGTTGTTATTGGTGTGATTGAGAATCGCTCGCTCCTTCCTTTGTCTGATATCGAAGTTTGGACTTCAGGCTAGACTTCCATGATTCCTAACCAGGTAAAGTTTACACTACTTTCCTCAGCATCGCCAACGATCGTCGAACAGAGCTGTTCGGCGATTGTACATCAGTCATTATCTTTTGATTTCACTCGCTCTCATTATCACTAGCTCGCGATCCACTTCAGCGGCTCCAATGTCTTCATTCCAGCAGGAGACTTGACGATGGCCGCCACCTATCCACGTCATACGATACCTCCTGGGTCAACATCCTACCAGTACGAAGATAAATCTCCAGGGCCATCTTCTACAGTTCGAATTCGAAAACGTTCACGGGATGCCATTCCCCGGGGAGCTGTGGCATCGCGCATCAAGCTTTTACAGAGCCTTAAAGAACCACGGCCAGCGCGATCTGTTTCCCCTCCTCCAAGACGTATTCGAGAAGATTCCCGCTCCGGTTTTGGTCGTCGTGTGAGCCGCCGATTCGGTCATCCTGCCATTCAGAGTGGCCAACCCGATGAGACGCCGCGAATCGAAAGTAGACACTCCTTCCTCGGTCTCAACCCTGTCCGAATTAACCATGAAGAAGAGCATGCTTTGACCGATCAGACCGTACACTACAGCAGATCTCCTGGAATAAATGGACAAATTGATCAGGAGGTTGATGCAAGGAGACAGTGCGACGCTGCATCTCCATGGGGAGTGCTCCCGAGGACCAAATCAATTCAAAATATCAGCCGTCGTGGCTTCAGTACAGGCCCCGATGCCATGAAAGAAAACGACTCATCAAGAAACCATAGACTAGTCGTGACACAGTCCTCGAGCATTCCGAGCACTGCCAAGAAGAATAGTACTCGCATGCACCAGTACAGAATCCACCTACACCGACCAAAGTTCATTGACTCCGAAGCTTCTATCGCGACGACCTCTACAATTCGACGACAAAATGTACGAGATCTGTTTGATGACTATGGAATACAAAGGCCAGCTGGGCTTGCCTCTCGGGAGGTCTCCCAGAACGTGGATGAGCCAACATACGTATCGAGCACGCGGACATTCTGTCATGTCTGCTCATGGAGCAACAGCCGTACTTCAATTAAGTGCATGAGATGTAGCCACCAATTCTGCACTCGTTGCAAAGAACACACTTCCAAGCTGCCTAGCACCCAAGAAGAAGAAACCTTGGATGATACTACAACATCGACCAAGTACGGGCAAAAAACCCACAGCGCAGTACCAAAGCCCAAAGATAACCGAGTCAAGCGTGACCCCGTGAAGCAACATCAAGCGAGACCTGGCCCGACTCCATTGCAGTCAAGAAAAGCCCCCCGAAAGTCTTCAAGTCCACCCATCAGCTTTCCTGACTTCTATGATCCTTCGAACTTGCAGTTATGCAATAAGAAGGTGTCTCCAGCGCAACTTAGTCGCCAAGAACCAAGACCAGTTCATGTACTATCTGGACGCGAGACCACAAACAGTGTAGAGGACTCTCCCTTCCTGATGGCTGATCTCAAATCATCAAGGCACTCGCTTAGATTGTTTCCCTCTGCTACGCGAAGAGAGACAAACCACACAGGACACAATCACCACAAGTACCACACCAAACACCATCGACATGCAAATTATGCATCCACGGTACCGTCAGAAAGTCTTAGCTGTGATATTCTTATCTGTCGCGCAACGCATCACGGTCACCAGCCACTCCGCCATGCATCTGCCTGTCCGAGAAAGAAGCCGAAGCAGCGCGTTCCTGAAGATACCGAGAATGGTTACATTGCAGATACGAGTCGGGTCGATGATGCAGTCTACTTCCAATCTAGATGCAATTCTCCATTGTCGAGGCCTGATCCCCGACTTGCACAACAGCCCGGGCCGGATTACTCTCATCTCACTAGCTCATCTGGACCAGACTCGTGCAATTCTCCTGTCGCAAAAACTGATTATTCAACCCACGACATCCCAGAATATGTCGAATGCCGTGGTTATCCTCGCACAGGTCATGCTCGGCACGGCAGTCCTGTCAGTTCTGGCGTTGTCGGTGAATGTCAACACTGCCTCGACGACTGTCAGTGTGCAGCTTGCCAAGGTACTCACCATAATGTTCGATGCTGTGTGCACACGGATCACCAGACAATCGTGCATCATCATCACACGCCCCGAAAGATAGCCGCAGTTGAATGTTCCGAAGAACACGTTCCACCAAAGCCTGAAAATGGCCCTTCGCGTGACCAGAAGCCAGCAATACAGCTTTATCCTCCGAATGGCCAGCATCATGTAGAGACTGATTTCCAGGAGCACCACACATCTCACAGGGTGGCCTGCGCTGAAGAGATATCTAAGTTACCCAATGTGCTCTCTCCAATAGCAAGCACGACTCATAATATTGTCATGACCAGGAGGGACGTCAGAGCGACCCAAGCGACAAGAATTGACCTAAATGAGGAAAGTTCTCAAGATGCCGAACCACGTTCAGACGAGAATTTTCCTACGTTTCAGCATCCACCTGAGGAGCATTCAATCTTCGAAGCCAGTGCCGAGCCGATGAATGGAACTCGGTTCCCAGTCCTCTCTGCTCATAAACACGATCATGTTCACGATCACGTCCACGATCGGCGCAATAGCTGCCCACCGTCCAGACAGAATTCACTGGGTACATTGAACCACGAAATAGAGATGACAGGTGCTATCAGTCCACGGACCCTCTATCGAAGCACACCTCCAGGCTCAGAAAATGTTACTCGTAAAATCTCTACTAACCTCAAGCAAAAAAGGCATTCATCTGTCCAGACTCTCAAAGAACAGCTCCTTTATAACAGAGATGACCTTCAGAATATTCAGACAGACTGCACCGAGCAGATCAACTTGTCAGCCCATAGAGGTGTAGCAGAGCTCGCTCAGAGAATCGAACAGAAAGCCAATAAAGACATCGGTGATCAATACCGCGTGACCCGCACTCCGAGTATCTGGAGCAAGGGCAGCACAAGCAGCAAGAAGAAGAATTGGAAGCTGAAACTTGTGGATTGGAATCCGGAAGGGAGAAAGAAAGCTGGAGAAGAACATCGCTTAAGTGATGACGAAATTGTAAGTGAGACGGAAATGAAGGAGAGCTATAAGGCTTTACCATCTGTTTCTACCGCAACAAATAGCTGGATGGATTTCGGAAAAAGTGGTGAGAGTGAAAAGAAAGACAGAGGGGAAGCGAAAGAGAACTTGCTCAAGAGGGTCAAAGAATCGGGCAAGGAGCACAACTTAAGTGTCGACGAGGTTGTCATGGACGATCTACTGATGGAGCATGAACATGATTGTCTTTGGAAGAAGAGGTTTGAGGAGGTTAGCACTAATCACATGGTCAGGAACGAGAATGAAAAGAGGGATTTGGGTATCTTGGGTATTACGGTCCTGGTTCACCTCGTCGGGAGAGAGGATTTGGTTGCTAAGGTGGATAGTTGGACTGGTGGTGAACTTAAGGCAGAGGCGTAGAGCTTTGGTAACCAAAAATTGAGTCAACAATGGAGCTACTTGGAGAATGCTCGGAAGCCGGCTTGTATCGACGTAGATTAGACTGTAGTAATTCTGGATCTCCTTTGCTTTGTTTGGGCTTTTCCTTGTATTGGTGTAGCCAGGCGGAGCTTTGATTGCACCTGGCTGATTGCAGAATCTTCCTACTAAACTCTCGTCTAGAATGATGCCTTTGGCGCAAATCTACATAAGACACCAAAATAGCCTTTCTGATGGGACCACCACTCTTTCTTGAGTCTTGGTGCCTCCAGGGTGAGAGAGGACCCGCGGATGCATAAACCAGTGACCGGGGATATTTGAGGATCTCCGACCTCCTTGAGCTCTGCTTCTCGGCTGCATACTCCAGCAAGTGTCAGCCATTGACAAAAAGGCCTGAACTCTGGCATAGGTAAGGCCAAAAGGTCGCTCAAGCATTTTCTCTGCTCCACCCTCCTGAATCAGGTTCCTTCTTTCATACTCCAACGCTCTAGAGCATCACCACACATCCTCCGGCTGCACCTCATGCATCTCCCCGTCACTCCTCACATGCTCCCTCTTCTTGTCCCTCCTCAAAGGCTTCCTCATATCCCACGCATCCTCCCCCTCCCCGTCATCCTCCTCCCCATCCTTCCCCTTTCCCCCACTCAAATCATCCACATAATACCCTTTCACAACCCTATACACGCTGTACCCCAATCCCTTGTATAGCGCCTGCGCAATTTTGTTACTCTTGCGGACGAACAGGTCTACGAAGAAGGCGTCGTAGGCGTCGCCGGCGACTTCGAGAGAGGAGGAGAGGGTGCGGGCGAGGCCGAGACGGCGCGCGGAGGGGGAGACGGTGAGCGCTGTGATGTGTGCGTGGAAGGGGAGGTAGTGCGGGCTGGAGATGTAGTAGGATGGCGAGGATTCGAGTTTTCCCATCACTGGAGAGGAGGTAGGTTAGTCTTGTATCTTGATATTAAGGTTTCTTCCGTTGTACCCCTCCATATCAACCTAGATACGAATCAAGGAAAAGTATAGGCATGAGAAGAGGGGGAATTAGAAGAAAATAGGGATGTTTACTGTAGCCATCAATCGTCCCATCCTGCCCTTCAGCTACATTGAATAGATGTGGCCAGCGAGCCAGGTACGAGAAGTAGAAGTTTAGATCGTATGTCTCTGTCAAAGGGTCGAGGTTGGTGGGGTTGAATTTGAAGACATCGCTTGCGTGGAAAGGACGGAGAGATGTCATCTTGACAAATTGAAGGCGTATGACCATACAATATCCTGAGTACTCCTGTTCGGGGCGTTTGACTGAGGGTCGTTATTTGATAGCACGAGGTTACGGCACGGGAGCGGGATGTTTTTTTAGTTCGTCTGTTGTGACGATAAGTGAAGCTTGACTTTAAATCCCCGGGTGAGTATCGGCAATAGGAGTCTAGCCGGCCATGCAGGAACAACAACAACACATCTCGATTGCTAGCAAACATGCGCAATTGAAATCAAGTAAACAAGCCAACCGAGTTCTCTTGAATCATATCTCAGCATTTCGACATCGACACAGCGATCTTCAAAAGCAAACACGACTTGGCAATACTGGAACACATCCATCATCGCTTTGCATTGCATTGCCGTAATCTCAACAACAGGGGTCTCCACCCACCGCCAATCGCGAATCCAGGAGCCCGCGATAATATTGACCGGGAGAGTATTTTATTGCTTTACTGTACTGCACTGCTGGCTGCTGCATCAACGCAATAATAAAGCATGACAACCTGAACCCTGTCCTGTCAACCACGTCAAAGTCAACTAAAAACAACGACCGGAGTACACGACGAGTTCGCATCAGACGCGTTGTCTTGCTCTATACACGATATCAGAACGATAGAAAGCATTGCGGAGTACGGTCTAGAAGGAAGGAGGGAAAGACACAAGGGCTTGAGACTTTTGGGGAACATCTGAGGACAAAGGATTCGAGGGCTCTGTACGGCACGGTGTTTTGGTTCGGCTTGGACTTATTAGGGAATTGAGTTGAAGAGAGAACGAAAGGAGGCAGACAGCATTCAAGCTGGACGACTATCACTCCTTCACGCATTCCTTCGCGATGCCCACCTCACCGCGAACTCCGCAGCATAGTCGAGGACCATCTGCCATCGACCTCTCCTTCGCAACACCCCTCTCTTACAACGAAAGTCCCCGACGGCATTCAAAAGGCAGTCTCACCACGCCGACATCCCCAAACAGACACAGTCTCAATAGATCCGACTCCATCGGCGCAGATGTCTTTAGTAGTGGGGGACCGGCTGCCCAGTCGAATGGTTTAGGGAATTTAGCAGATGAGCTGGCGGATGCGTGGGAGGAGGGCGAGGAGGAGGAAGACGAGGATTATGAACCGGATATGAACTTCCAGGAGGGAGGTGACGAGAATAGAGAACCGACGAGGGATAGTGGTGTGGATGTTACGTCGTCACCTGTACAAGCACAGCCGAAGTCAGCGAATTTGACACCGCCGACTTTAATGCTGGGGAGAGGGCATAGGAGACAGCCGAGCGAATATGATGGGAGTGACTATGGGGGAGATTCAGATCTGGAATCGCCTGGTATGCCGCCAGGGTTGGTTGCTAGGATGGATATGGTGGAGAGTTTGGCGAGGAGGGGGACGGAGAATAATGGAACAGACCGAGATGGTGTTGTGAACAGGGTAATAGATGGGCTGAAAGATCTGGGAGGGCAGTCTGGCGTTGAGGGCAATGCTACGAGGTTCGTTGTCCTGGACATAAACGGTACTTCTTCAGTGCTCGACTAACACAATATACAGACTCATAACCGCCCACTCCGCACTATCAACACACATCCTTCACCAAACTCGCCTTCTCCAATCTCTCGCCTACCCCCTGTTCTCCCCTCTGTCCCTCCCACCAGACGAAGAATTCATCGACGACCTCATGCCCCTTCTCGTTACTATCGGTGACTCCATGCCACGTCCCACAACAGCCGCCTTCACCTCTCTCACACAACTCCACGGCCTAACAGCCGACCTCGTCCAAACGCTCAACTACCTCTCCGACACCCTCCATATGTCACGCCAGACAACAACAACAGCAACGCGGCGACTACGCAGCGCAAGAGAATTAGTAGCCGAGATGCGGAAAGAGGAGGACGCGAGGGAGGAGGGAGAGAGGTGGCTGAAGAGGCATAACTGGAGCGAGAGGTTAGGGAATAGGGAGTGTGCGGGCGTCTGTGGAGACGTTGTGGGTGGGTTCGAGGAGGTGTGTAATGGATGGAGGGCGAGGCTTGTTGCGCAAGCGGAGGCTGTAAGTGCGTAAACAGAGCAGACTTCCAGATGAAATGAATCAAGGTATATATCCTAACGCTAAGGTCATTATCTGCGTGTTTGGGTGGCATTAAGGAGAGAATGACAGCAAGGAAAGTGGATGAATCTCCTAATTTCTCGAATTTTGCATATTGGGCGGCTGCTTTGGGTATAATGATGACTGACTGAAATGGAGATCAGCGGCAGGCGTTCGAGATTTACTTTTTCTTGATCTTAAACTTATTGTATGGATGTGAACAAAGCAGATGTCTTACATACTCTTGTGTTTATTCTTTCCCATTTTCTTCCCTCCAATCCTTTCGATTCTTCTCTCCTTCACTATATCTTGCTACAAGTCTGACCACACGCCAACGGAGGTGTGTAGCTGTGCCATCGAGACACTTGAGAGACAAATGTTCAACCAAGCGGTAGCTAAGTCGAGGTGGGATGAATTGAGAACCTCCCTAATTCACTGATTCGTCCTTGAATCGTCCTGCTTTTGGGGCTCTGGGAAGGAGTGTCAACAGTGAACTTATGTAGCACTACTTCCTCAGCCAGTATGAGCAGTATCACAACCTTGAATACCATTCAGTGATGACAATTTCGATCTCTTCCACTCTTACAATCTCACAGCCGTTCTCAGCGTAACTAGGCTATATGATCTGAGCTGTGGATTCTGGTATCCGATCTGGCTCAAGTATCCAAGATATAAAGACCCCAGATGATGCTATGATATTCTTTGATGGTAAATCATGAGCAGCAGCTGGGGCTTCCCCCTCTATATGCTATAAATATGATGAGTCCAGCAATGTTTCCAGTCTGACGCATTAGGATGATCAACGGTCGATCATCTTGGATGATCAGCTTGATACCACACACTCACGATGCAAGCCCGTTTGTCCAAGCCGTGGAAGATTGGTGTCTTGATCAAGTGACTTTACGGTGAGGTAGTCGGTGAGGCTGGGTTGGGTGGGTATTTACCATACAGCTTGCATATGCCAAGATATCTAATAGTTTTCTCACTTTTCCCTTCTTCATCGAAGACTAAGTGAGTCAAGACTCACAACAGCGCACAACAACCAATCCATTCCACAAGAAACATATTTTGTTGCACATCATAGACCTTGCCAACCCTTGGCATTCGAAAATTGCAGCCGTCGGCTTTTGAAAATGGTCGGGAAGATCCGAGAAGTTCTGACCACTTTTGATCTCCTCGATAGCGCTGCCAAGAAACCCATTATTTTCCTCTTCTCCAGTTCTTAAGTAACTTTTCGTAAAGCCAAGAATGGTACGGTAACGTAACAATGTAAGATCTTCCAATCAGTTACCAAATTCTTTGGTTTCTGTTGCAAGTCGTACGGTCTGCCAATCTCTTGGCTCTGTAGTCTTGAAGCTGTCGGCTTTTGATACGTGTGGATGAGTCGAACTAACGTTGAGTGCCGAGATACCGATATTTTTCTTTCTCCGGTACTTGAGAACCTAGGTAAGTTTCATCAAGCCAATAATGATTTACAGTAGAAGGCCACCAATCGATTCAGATGTTAATGTGCTCTGTTGCATGTCGTATAATCTGCCAATGCCTTGGCTTTGAAGATTGAGAGGCTGAAAGTTGGTGGGGTGTTGGATGTGCTGTAGTCGGATGTATCCGAGTTTTGACTGCTGCCAAGGATCTCAAGTTCTTCTTTTTCTTCATTCCGTGGTTTGGCCAAGAGCGAAGAGTATGCACAAGGAAACCAAAGATACGTGTGTCTTGGAGGTCATGCGAATGAGACGATAGATAGCTGCTCTTCATTTCGAAGGGCGACTCGTGTGATGACTGGGAGAAAAAGTCGCATGGTTGAGTTGGGACTATTCAACTCTCGCTTCCCAAGGTCAAGTACAGTATCGAAAGGCCGGAGAGCAGTTCTGGGCGGAGATCATTTGTCAATGATGTCCAAACTCTCAAATACAAACGTCTGTTGCATATCGCAATCGAAACCAAGCCATGGCATAACCGTGTGTACGTACTTGAGAAGTCTCTCATCAGCCAAGACTTGAGCGGCATTCCATATTCGACCGTCAGCCTCAACTGGAGATTCAAAAGCGACAACCACAGTTGCAAAGGACGAATCAGAAGACCGGAAGAGAATAGAAAACGACTCTGTTGCACATCTCAAAAGTTTCCAAGCCACGCCGTTCCAAGGAGTGACTGTTAGATTCAGGAAATAATGGAAATAATTTCGCAAGAAGGTAGTGACTTCGTCAGCCAAGGACGTCACCCCTTCTCCATCACGGAAATACATCCACCACGTCCACACCAGCAGACCAGATCAGCAGCCGTACGTTCCACTCCACGCAGAAATATCGTCCACTGATTAATGACCATGAGACTTTTGTTGCATATCTACAAATCTGGGCGTTGGATTAGAAGGGCCTTGGAGTTGATTACTGTAGCCGCAAACATGCACAAGAAAGGATGCAAAGGTCCGGTTGCATACTGTTGGACTGTAGCCAAGACCTTGTGATGCCATGCCGATGCCGTACCGAGCAGCGAACGAGTCGGCGACGCCCGAGCCCCATCTCGCAGATGCAAAGTCATGATTGAAAACTGGTCTTGGCTTAAATTTAAGGCGAATTGCAGAGATGGGAGCTTTGAGAAGAGGGTTTTGATGCATGTCTACAGAATGTCCAAGAGGAGCTAGTGATGTATCGGCGGGAAGGTGCAGTTTACCTTCGTTACTTGAAGGAGGGCGATGGAAAGGAGAGGTGTCTCGCTTGCTGGATGTCTGTTCATGGTCCAGGGCGCGCCGCTTGATGAGAATCAAGGCAGAATCTTGTAGGCAGTGTATCATCAGTGAGGAATAGTCTCTTGCTTATCTCCAGGCTGATCCGTGGCATTTGTTCTCAAGATCGCAAGATCATTGTCATCTCAAGCACGAGAGAGAATATGGGTTTTCCCGTCCACTACCAAGACAAACAAGCAGAGCCTAGATTTAGCGAGGGCCAAAAAACCATCCCTTTTTCTCTTGGGCCCAAGAGAAATGTAACAAACCAACAACCAAGCAAACCCTTGACTTCGGAAGCAGCCATCCATCTCGTCTCCTGCAAGCAGAAGCCTCAGCGAGATGAACAACAAATACTTGCAGATTTGTTGCACGTCTACATGGCTTGGAAGGGTCTTGGAAGCTCGCCCGAAGACTCTCAAGTGCCGGAGCTAGTTGGGAATCTGCTGGCGGGATTTCTGCGGAAGGGTTCACCGACACCGAGTCTCTGGTCTGGTGGGGATGATGAGTGCGTGTCGGGCGTCGTCAGATTATTGACCGACCCTCGATAGGGCTGAGAAAGGGATATGGTGTCCTCGACTGACTCGACTCAGCTCAGCTGATCTCGAGTCACATTCTTTCGTCTTCTTGCCAAAAAGTTCTGTTGCTCATCGCAGTCTTCATGCAAGAGAGCGGAGATGGATGATTTAGAGTATCTCGTGGTGTCTCAGACAAAGGGATGTTCCAGAATGCTGAGACCAGCTGACCTTGATTCGTTGCCCGAGGTTCGAGTAATTACCACCCAGCCTCAAGAGTCAGCTCCTCGCTCCTGATTGCTCAACTTCAAAGACGAGGGGGACTTCTGTTGCATATCGACGAAGATGGATCTTCCGGTCTAGAATGGTGTGGCTGTTGTGCCTGGACTGTATCTTTGATTACATTCGGGCTTGTGCAGCGGCGCATTGCAGTTTCCAAGGAAGAGGATCTGGTCACAATTCTCATGATCCAGTAGGGTGATTAGAAAGGGGCGCTGTTGATCTTTTGTTGCACGATCTGAATAGAGGCCCAGCTATCCAAGGATTCGGAAAGGCTTTTGGAGCGTTCGAGAGTGATGCATGACCTGCAGGTCATCCATTCCATTTACCCCATGCGGGATATTCGGGGTCCTTTCACCTGGCCGACTATGCACGCCGCACGGGATCTCGAGAGAGAGAATGCGCTGCAGGTTTGGGGAGGAGATCAAAGCTGGAGGATGGTTACACAGAAGAGATGAGGGACTCTTCTGTTGCACGTCGTAAAATAAATGGAGCCATACAATGTGGCTGTCGACCGTTGTTGTGTGAGGTTCTCTTGTCGCTCTCGTCTGACTGTACAGCCTCAGGAACTTTCCAGCGGTAGACAAGCATCGGCTGTCAACTTCGTACGGCACTTCCAAGCAAGCAACGGGCCGCGATTAATGAAATAACGAATCATTTCAAGGAAGCTGAGTGTCCTGAACTTCTGATGCACATCGCAAAATGATCATCCAAAAATCGAGCGGTCCAGACGGCGGTTATGGGCTGAGAGATCGTCAACCTCATCCTGATTCCACCCCCCAACTTGCCCAAGCACGGCCATCTGCATCAGCCACCGTTCGAGAGACCCCCCTAACCGAACATCCGAACAGTCGAGAGTCAAGTCAGAGAGAAATCATAATTCTGTTGCATACCGCAGCTGGATCTGCAAAATTGGCGTCCACTTTTGTATTGTTTGAGTCTCTCTTGTTCATATCGCTTAGAGTTTGGGGTAATCTATTGCTTCGCCTGATCGTACGGAGGGTAGTGTGGCTGCAGCCACATACTAAAATGTTTTTCTCTTCGCCAACAGTGCAACATTCCC
Organism: Cadophora luteo-olivacea; assembly: GCA_026120085.1. Taxonomy (NCBI): domain Eukaryota; kingdom Fungi; phylum Ascomycota; class Leotiomycetes; order Helotiales; family Ploettnerulaceae; genus Cadophora; species Cadophora luteo-olivacea. The sequence continues at coordinate 132,369 of JALRMC010000064.1, read as the reverse complement.
AAGGGTCTGACTCCTGACATACTGGTAGACACAAATGATAGGACTCTTTCCCTTCAACTGAATCTTTTGATGCATATCGCAGAAGATTGCCCAGTTGCCAAGAAGACTGTTGGTCGTCCAGAACATCCGAAAGAGGAAATCCAACATCCCATTCCAAGCCGAATCCAAGCCAGCCCAGCGGCAGGTTATACGACGCAATCAAATCACAACAGGACAAACTGTAGAAGCGAGCCTTTGTTGCAAGTCGCAATTCAGAGCGACAATTCGACTTCCCATTTAGGAAGAAACTGGAGCAATCCAGACCGTGAGTTTGGGGGGTTTGGGGGGTTTGGCGTCAAGCCCCTTCCCCTTCCCACCCCACGATATCCGGCTTGTTCCAACCCAACTGTTTCCGGTCTACTTTATCCACGCCCAACAGGACAGGAGGACCCCTACCATCCTATAAACAGCAAGAATAAGAGAGCACAGCAATTTGAACACAGCTTTGATGCACATCGCACTTTCGTTGATCTGCAACGAGCTGGCAGCTTCTATGGAGCAGAAACTCGCGCGTTTGGCATCTAGACTGGCCTTTTCCACCGTGGCTTCACCGGATGGAAGAGGGCAGACCAGACAGAGACCTTGGGCTTACTCCGCCCGCGAAGCGACGGGATGGACTGTTTGGATTGGGCAGTAAGAGGTGAGTTGTTTGCAGCAAGTAATTTTCTGATGCACATCGCAAGGTCGATCTTTTACTCGCCAAGTCACAGTCGGATTTGGTCGGATGAGGAGTGAGGATATTCAGCTTTGGGGGAGCGATGGACCGGTCTAGATCGTGGGATCTTCAACGCAAGGGGTGAGATACGTGCTGGGCATGTGCTCAGCACGTGGCTGACAAGATCTTACAGATATGAAATGGACGGTGGGTTAATTATAGCTCTTAATAATGGACCAACGCTTCATGATAGATCACTTGAAATTCGATAGAAATACCTTAGTGGCCGACGATTTCATTGTCACGCGTGAGGCCAGCCAGCCTGGTCTCGCTTCTTCCTGAGGTCTGTCTCGCTTCTGTTCTGGTGTGTCAACCTAGCCTGAAGCTTGAGCAAACAACATCAACGAGATGTCGTATCAAAAGAAAGATAGAGCACAGCTTCTTTGAAACCTCCAAAACAGGTCTGTCGTCTCTACAATACAGCATAGGATTTCTTTCATTCTTTCTCATTCTTAAAAACAAACACTCTTCCTTCCAATTGCGCCCGCGTCGGATGTTGTGGTGTCTCGTCTCATCTCATGACACGAAATACGGAAGCCCGACGGGATAATCGCAGTTTTCACAAAGGGAACTCCTCACAGTAGGCTGTTTTATACTTCTACTTCTCAATCAGCCCCAATCCAAGATGATACACATCGACCATTCTCTCCTTCCCAACGCCACTCTGCCACCTCCAGAACCAGCCCTACCAATTCTAGCCTCTCATCTCCTGCAGTTAGAAGAACAGCAACGGCAGCGATTCTCGCATGATGGAAGACCTAAGAGGCTGAGTTCAGGGTGTAAGGAGGTTGATGAGGTGCTGGGTAGTGGCGGGGTTGAGAGAGGGCTTGTGCTAGGGATTAGTGCGCCTGTTGAAGGGAGGGAATGGAGATTGGTAAGTGATCTCTCCTTTCGCTATTATCCTGAAGTGGACTTGAGCTGAACAGTGGGGTCATTGTGTATCTGAGAGGGCTCAGTGGTCTTGGAAGGAAGTAATTTTACTCGTGCTATCACATGGCTTGTTCGTTTCGCCCTTCATTGCACAACTTCATTGCTTTACTTTCTGTAGCCTAATTTCATTACTTTGCAGCTTCACATTCGTGCTACATCTATCACGAGTATTTCCACCTTTTATTCTCATTCTGAACATGCACTTGGCCGATAGCTAACAGCCCCAGCTCTCCCTCCACCTCCTCGCCTCAAGTCTTCTCTCAAACCTCCCACAATCAGCAGTCAGCCCTTCAAGATCGCCAAAGACGAAGGCAACGATAATCGACACAACCGGCTCATTTCCTCTCACTCTCCTAGCCTCAGTTCTGAGCATCTGCCTTTCAGAAGCACGTTCTCTCGCCATTCAGAATGCTGTCAAGACAGGAAATCATGCTGTTCAGGAACCAGCGCCGAGGAGGGATGATGTTGATATAGATGACCAAGTACAGCAGTGCCTGGAGATGGTGGCTATCAGTCGCGTATTTGACGTCGAAGGCCTATGGGAGGTCATTGGGGAGGTGGATCACGCTGTCTCTTCATCAAGTCCTAGAGTGGATGGTGAGGATGGAAATGGAAAAGCAGATCTCAAAGACGCAGATGAACAGGAGGTACGAAATCAAGTTCAAGTGAACAAAACACCTGAAATACTCGACAGCGAAGAAGATGCCACCCCGCCTCGACATGTTCCACCGTTGTCTCCTAAAGAGGGAGACAACACTACGGAAGATGATGAGGGTGTAGAAATCATCATCATAGACAGTATGACGCATCTCATCAACGAGTTGTTTGCAAGAAAGGAGAAGAGCGACGGTACGTTTCTCCCCTCCCCAAACTCTCCGCAATAGACACGATTCCCAACCTACCATCCTATCAATGAACAAACCCTTGGAAAGCAAGAATATAAAGCTAAAGCCTACCACCAGCACACAACCTCCTCACCCTCCTCTCCTCAACCCTCCACACCCTCTCTAAAACAAACAACATCCTCACCATCCTACACAACTCCACAAATCCAATTACCACTTCGTACCCTCAGCCAAACCAACGCCATAACCAAACCTCCGCTCTCCAAGCCCTCCCATTCCGCTCTATCTTCTCATCCGCCGCGCAGAAGCCCGCGTTAGGACAAATCTTCGCACAATTCCCCGATATCCACTTACTACTCCACCCTCTTCCTCGAGGAAGGAGAGATGCCGAACTACTCTACGGCGGCGGTGACTCTACGGATCTTTTCAACAGTGACGCTGTAGGTGAAGAAAGGGATGCTGTACGCTTCACCACAGTCCTTGAAGTCCTGAAAGACGAAGCTCCAAGTCTAGCTAGTAAAAATGGAGGAGGGAGGAAGAAGTTCGCGTATAGAGAGCAAAAATGGACGGCTATTGATGTCAGTAGAGATGGGCTGAATCTTGTATGTTCGTTCGAAGAGCGAGGTGGCGCAAAGAGCGTGAAGACGAGCGTGGAGGAGGGGCTGAGTGGTGGCGTGGGGAATGTGGCTAAGATTTGGGGGTTTGGTGGGAGGAGGGTTTGAGTGCTTGAGACTTCTAGGAGCTGTGCGATGGTCTTTAGAGAAAGGGGCGAGGTAGTGAGTTGAAATGAGGCTCTCTTTAGAGTTGTGTAAGTGGGCGAGCATTGTGCGAAAGAGTGCTCATCCATGTGAACATTATCTAGTCTAGCTGACAGACTGGCCTGAGGAAATGAAGAATAGTAGCTTCGAGCCTTCGTAGGTAGCCAGCAAGTCAGGGGTAGCTCGGCTACAATGACATGCCTTTGTTTACGAGCAAAGTAACCTAAATAGTGGCATGCTTATTTTCAACTTGATCGCTCATCTCACTCTCTCGATTTTATACATCACACCAAGAAGCAATCACAAGATCAGGGATTCATGTATACAGTATTCACATTTTTTCTGTTTACTCACTTCGCAGCCCTGTTCGCGCTACAGAGTATCGGTATCAACACATACTTCATTCCCCAAAAATTCCAGCCGAAACGCCGTGCTACTGTTGTCCAGTCCATACAATTGCGTATTTCTAAAGAACCAAAGACCAGACCATATTTTTTGACGCGTCCCAAGATGAAGGTGAAAAAAGAGGGACTATCGATACAGCTTTGGCGGGCCCCCGCCTGGTACGGGAACATGCCTAATATCAGAACAGACGATACAAGTCGTCAATGAAATGGTGTCCGTAGTGTGTGGACGAGGTGTAGGACATATTCACAATATTTATGCTGCCCATTCGACGACTTCGAGGGCACACATGACGAGGATGAGTGTGGAGGGTAAGATCCTATTTCTTGTTAGCTGATTTCGTGAGTGTCAGAGGGAAAAGAACATACCAGATCACGTAGCTCTGGAAAAGCAATTTGCTCATCACACCCTCGTAGACACCGTTGATCTGGCAAATCTGTGCCAATTGCAGAGCACTTGGTGCACCAGTAAGCAAGAAGCAGACGATGACGAAGATTGGATCGTCCAAGATGCTGACTGGGACGTATTTCGCGGCGAGAGCAAGGAGAGGCGCCATGATAATAGTTGGGAGCAACATGCGCGAGATGAGAGAGGCGATCATCAGCTTGGTACCGATCTGGTTCTCCTCGGAATCTGGGTCGAGTGATTCCTTGGGAAGGGTGTTGCGTGCGAGATTGGCACCCAAGACGACTAAAATGAGAGGAACGGCAACACCTCCTGATTGACCGATAGCTCGAGTGACCGAGTTGGCGATGAAGGATCCATCCTCGAAGAATAGACGTTGAAGGTTGGGAATCGAGGCTACGATGATAGCGAGAAGCATGGCCCAGAGAGGTGGGTTCATGAATTCCCAAAGACCAGCAAAGAAATTCCCGAGTACAGAGTGAACCTTTGCGAGTCCGTTCTGAACTGGAGTTGGAAGAGTTCCGAATGCCTTCTGAGAGATTCTCTTGATTCTGTGAGTAACATGGAAGACACCACGTCTTGACTTCAGCTTGATCGTTGGAATAATGCCTCTAACGCCATCCGGAATCTCCCAGTCGTCGCCTGGAGTCGGCGTGCGAATGCTTGGGAAAGAAGTCATGTTGCCATTCGCAATATGAGGAAAAGCGTTTCCATTCGTAGGCGTAGGTTGCACCTTCTTTGAGGTATCGTCTTTGGTATCATCATCGTCGTCTGAATCCATTGAGTTGGCGAAATGAGCATGTGTGACAGGAGTCCTACCTCCAGATTCAAACGAGACAGTCGACGAAGAGCCATTGCCATTGAGTACTTGATATTCCTCGGGTCCATTACCATCAAGGCCAGGGATCAATTCTGGTTCATCTCTGTATCTTCCTCCCTCGATATCCGAACTTTCTTCTTCTTCGTAACTCTCTGGTGGTGCAAGCAGGACGTGGTATCCCCAACTCCATCGGACGAGCTGCCCTAGCTGTTGGAATACTAGCAGATATAGAATACCTCGTGCCGCCACTTCATCATCGTTATCTCCTGGAATCTTATCCCAATGTAGTCCGCGAAGTGTCTGGGCGAGCGAAATAACGAGCGAGATGGGGAGGGAGTTCGAGTTTCCGAATACCTGAATCACTTAGTCTATTGTAAAATCATCCTCGGAACGTAAACTTACACCCATAGCAGTTACGAAGTTTGCAGGTCGTTTCTTGAAACCAAAGCCTTTGGAAACAGCTACCGACACCAGGTACGAAACCAGAGTCTGAACAACGAAAATAACCGGAATGACTGCCAACTCTACCAACTTTTCTGCTGTCAATTGCTTCGCCAATTTGGTAAAAACTACTCCAAGTCAGTATGGTATTGATGAATGCTCCAACAACAATCGCACATACTCAGACATGGTGTAAAAAGAGCGACATTCAGATTCGCTACGAACTTCTGCTTGTCGGCATCGAACATGCCCTGTCTTGCGACAATATAACCTGGCAGACTAACGCACACGACCTCCATCACCGCCTCGAAGACGAGGAGGATGAGGTGTCCCAATGGCGGATGCGCCTCATGGTCGTTGCGGATCGAGAGGAAGGAGAAATTCGTGGTGGTGGCGACGGGAGGGCCATAGTTGCCAGCAACTGCATTGAGACGGTAGGAAGTAGGATTTGTGAAGAAGCCCATTTCGGAGTGAGGATTTGACGGCCTCGACCGTTGTGAGGAGATGTGACGAGGGAAGATGCCCTCTAGTTGTTGTGATTATTGTACTTGTATGTGTGAACAAACTGCTGAGGATCGAGGACTTCAGAAGTGATGCCACTGCCCTGTCAGCGCGAGGACGGCCCGATCTGATAAGCGGAGCGCCTACGCGAAAAAAGCAAGGCAAGAGCTGAGGTGGCTGGGAGATATCTTGCAGGAAAACCAACACCTTGAAGTTCTTCCTTTTTGCCTGAAAACCACTTCTTGATTTCTGCGAAATTCCTTGAAGATGGTGATGATGGTAGATTTGGATGAGGATGAGGATGAGAAAAAGTGCTTGCTTCCCCTCCAGCTGGGTTATGATGGCAGAGTTGGCCTTGCGTGTTTCTAGTTTCTTGCTCGTGCCTTGGCCTTTGTGCTGTGCAACCTCAAGAGCTACGCAGCCCGTGTTGCTGTGGTTTTCAGTGATTGGAAGCGACCCGACAACTCATAAAAGACGCAATACAGTGCCTATCTGGTGGAAAGTTGTGGCGCTGTGGATATTCTTCGTCCCCACGCTAAAACAACTACTCTGAATCATTTCATGTGTCAACTCTACCTAGGTAGATACGACGGCTTCAATACTGATGTCTTGAAGAGAAGAGGTGTATTATCGCAATCCTTATCAGTGATCCGCGTCCAAAGTACTGATTCCCAAGAGGCAACTGACTAGGTACTGGCGCCTTTCTGGTCCTCCGCCGTCACGTCAAACCCGTCATGGGTAGCTCATAGGTTGTGGCTGAGGTGATGAAAACACCAGCCACATGACGTGGTAGTTTTCAAGCTCCGCCAAGGGTCCTTTCGCTTCGCTTCCACAGCTTGTTGCCTTTGACTTGCAGCATTCGAGGACTTTCAATCAAGGATAATCAAAGATGCTGAAATAATGAATCGTTGCACACGACCAGCGAAAGTAAGATCTTTCCTTCCTTGAAGTACGAAGTGCTCCTTAACAGCTTCAGATTCCTCCAATGGGTTCCGTCTTAGCACTACCGGCATTCGACAAAATTCAAAGCAGAAGAAGACTGGCCTGGAACATGTGGTCCCTCGAAAGAGCCGTTCCTCTTTACTTACTTGAACTCGTGGAGAACATCCATTCTCGGCCTTCCACTACAAGGCAGGTACTATCGAGATTCTGAGCTATCAATGAGCTATATCCCCAGCTTCTTGGCTCTGACAGAAGCCAGTCACAGTTCTTAACTTTGGCCCTGGTACCCGTCTTCGGCACTCAATTGCCGGACTGGAATCCAGACTGGAACCACAGTACGAGTACGGTACTAGACCAGGCATCGGCCTTCATCGAGTTTGAATATTAATGACTACCTTACTTTCATGTTCATGGTACGCTATTGTGGTAGGAGTCTTGTGCTCTTGGGTAAAGCCCGCTTTCCCGTTACTCGCCGTCTGTCGATTCACACTTCCCCATACTTCCAGGTACCTGTTCTAGTTCTCGTTGGACCAATCATCATCTTGCAGTCGATCTTCTTGATAACGATCGTGCCAGTTATGGAATAACCTCTGGTCAGTCCTGTTGAGGGACACTCAGGAACGTTACATGTATTTCATATTTGTCCAGAATAGCCAGGTAAAGTATCCTCTTCACAAGCACCGAGCGGACCACCAGACTTTGATATTTTTTGGTTCCAGGCACGCGACCGGGCAGTGAGTTTGGAGTTGGCTTTTCAACATTATCCAGTCTACTTTGACAACGAAAATCGAGAAACAGATAGTCGCCCGGTGATCTATCTCTAGGACTATTAGCAACGAGTTTTGAAATTTACTCTGTCCCCTTGACTTAGATCTTCGGGGGCAAGCAATCGCACAGCTTGTAAGCTGACTCTGCTGCTCAATCTCCCTTTCCCATCTGTATATTGACTGAGCTTCCATAGATGAGAACGATGAACTGCTAATCAGAGGCTTGTGTGAGTGTTTCTGTACACTTAATGGTACAATGTTCAACTGATGTCACCTGACAATTAAATATTCAGTATCACGACGTTCTACAGATCAGCGCCCAAAAAGTGCACTCGTGGCTATGATGAAGAAGTGGCCTGATTTTACTTCCGAAGCTTTACTTCTTTGGTCTCCGATGCTGTTGGGACAAAGTTCGAAGCTGTCTCCATACTCTGCACTAGCTCAACATGGCCCAGTAAGTAGCTATCGCCACATGGCTCATTAGCCAATCAATGGCCCGGAGCACCATTTTCTCAACATGCACGACGAACGGTGACAGTTCCTGAACTCTTGTTTTCGGCAAGCAACAAATTTTGAGCTCATAGCCACAATGCAAACCTTCAAACTCTGAAACAGGACTGTGTGAAGATCTAAATATAATTTTCTCCAGAGCTGACCTGCAAGTCGAGAGGGCATTCCACTGGTTCAGGAAGGTCCAAGCAAGTTGAGGGGGCCAGCTGGAAATTTTGATAAGTTCTCTGCTGGAGTGCATCAGGCGGTGACCTCCTGGCGTTCAGGTCCCAGGGAAAATATCCACTCAAAGAGATCAGATGTCGACTGTGGCTTGTCTTGCATGGATTGCTGACCAAGACCACAATTATGTTATCCGCCCTGGATAGCTTCTGCGGGGCGGAGAATCGTTCAGATTTGGGATGTGAGAATAGAACTGCTCCGGTTCCAAATTTGTTATCAACAGCCACTCATAGCGGGGGAGAAGAAGTCAAGCCACGGTGCCAAGTCCAATATCATTCCCAGAGTCCAATGCGCGTGCTCGTCGAACCCCTCGTCTTCCCCTCCATGAATCAATGTACTGGCAGAAATAATAGTAGCAACGTCATCGCACATGCAACGTCTGCATCTGCATCTCCATATGCACCTCAACTACTTTGCAAGACCCCAATTATGTGATGAGTGCGAGCCATCTTACCCTGCAGATGGATCATAGCCAACGAGCTCCTGAAGCGTCACTGCCATTATCCTCTTTGCAAGCCTCTGATACGTACGACTCTCCAGGAGAGCTGCGAGCTATGAGCACTGAGCAGGCTTCCTAAAATATCCTTGTAATTATGCCAGTGCCAGGACAGGACATGAGCAGTACCAACGCCAACAGCAGACATCACTCCGTTCCATCATACCGACCGTCGCCATGACATCCCACTATCATAACATATAAACCCTTAGTCTTCTCCCAACAAGAAAATACAGAGCTCCAAGTCAGTCCATCTCGACCGTCTCGTCTCGTCTCGTCTCGTCTCGTCTCGTCTTGAGCCACACTACTCCACTACCGAGCATCTTCTTGCTTTAGATCAGATGCGTCTGCTCCTGGTCATGATCCAGAACCTCATCTAGCCCAAAGTCAGATACCCCGTGTCTCCACGACTCAAGACCTTTTTGTTAGTCGTTACTCTCCTCGATCGATGTTGCCGTCCTCCCGCATAACCTACAAATCGCGCCTAATCGAATCGATTGTCCAGCTATTCAGCTAATCCAGTCATCGTTTAGCTGCACAGCCTCAGGTACCGAGCGAACCACCTGCACCATCCACCCCAGCGAGCAACAGCCCGGCGAGAATCACCCGCCGCGCTCGCTCACCAAACCACTTTTTCCCCTCCAAAGTCCAAAGTATCCAGGCCCTTCCATTTCCACAACTCCAATTCTACGGTCCAGGTCCCCTTTGGCAGTCAACGATACCTATACCCAAACCACTCGCCCCTTTACTCAAAACACCTCAGGCTACCACACTCCTTTCAAACTTGCAGCTACGACTCGTCAACATCGGCAGAACCAACCGGAGCGTGCGGCATTTTTGATAGCCAAAGTCGGTCCTAATCTTCTCGATCCTCAACTGCCAAGCGTCTTTTTTGCTGACTATGCGCTACGAGCAGATATCGCAGACCTCCAATTCCAACTCTTCTGGATCTCTCTTCGACTGGATCCTCCCTACTCTTCTCATGCCACAAAGATAGAAAACTGGAACAACCATGGCTTCCCCGCCAGCCCCCGCACCAAGATTCCCCCGCGACGACTCGATCGAGGCGATTGATTTCGCTGCAAGTCCACAGTCGCCAGACTCTACTTCAGACGAAGAAGATGAGTCCCCGTTGGCAAGCCCTACACCCGAATCCCTAAATAACCCTCCATTACGACTTCCCTCCCTAAAGTCTGACTCTCAAGGTTCGGCGTCCATGACTGCCTCATCAACACCCCTTGGCCTACTACAAAACGCACGAAGACCAGTACAACCACCCTCCAGTATGTCGGGACTTCGAACAGCGCAAGCTTCACAACAGTTACCACAAAGCATGGAGGCGAAGATGAAGGCATTCCATCTTTCGAGACAGGGCACGCCACCCATGCGGCCCGGCGTTGGTGGAGCCTCGTTGTCAACAGGTGCTGGGCCCCTGCCAGATCAACCCAAGTTTGGTGGACAGGCCATGGGAGGTCTCCCAGGAGGACTGCGATTACCTCCAAATATGCGTCCCCAAGCCCATAACTTTGTCTCTGCACCAGCAGTCCCAAAGATGCCAATGAAGGGAGGATTGAGCGCAAGACGAGGCATGAAGCTACCAGGAGGCTTACCAGGTGCAGTTCAGGATAGCCCGAGCACGCCTAATCTTAACGGTGATACTCCGAGCAGTACGAAGAGTGACAAGCCCGAGTCGATGTTCGACAAGTTTTCGGAATTTCTCGATGCTAAGAATGGTACTTTAAAGTTTAAGAACAAGGCGGTCATCCATGGCAATGGAATCGATTTCAGTTCTGGCAGTACATTCAGTATATCGTTAGACGAAGTCGACACGTTAGAGGAGCTGGGCAAGGGCAACTATGGTACGGTTTACAAAGTCCGCCATTCGAGACCAAGGATGCGAAGACCTGGACTTGGATTGGCTGGCAACAAGCACTCATCCTCGATGTCAACCAACTCGTTAAGCGATTCTGTCACGTCGGAAGCCTCACCCAAGACCAGTGGAGGCACTAGTGGGGTTGTCATGGCCATGAAGGAGATCAGGCTGGAGCTTGATGAAGCCAAGTTTGCTAACATCATCATGGAACTCGATATCTTGCACAGATGTTTAAGTCCATACATCATTGACTTCTACGGTGCTTTTTTCCAGGAGGGAGCAGTCTATATCTGTATCGAGTTTATGGACGGTGGCTCGATAGACAAGATCTATGGAGATGGTATCCCGGAGAATGTACTTCGGAAGATCACCTATGCAACAACACAAGGTTTGAGAACTCTCAAGGATGATCACAACATCATTCACAGAGACGTCAAGCCTACGAACATCCTCGTCAACACCAGAGGACAGGTCAAGATTTGCGATTTTGGTGTCAGTGGAAATCTCGTCGCCAGTATCGCCAAGACAAATATTGGCTGCCAGTCCTATATGGCTCCCGAGCGGATATCTGGAGGAGGAATGTCTCAGGCGGGAGGAGCGGGCGGAACATACAGCGTGCAGAGCGACATCTGGAGTTTGGGTCTGAGTATCATCGAGTGTGCAATGGGAAGATATCCATATCCACCAGAGACCTATAACAACATCTTCTCGCAATTAAGCGTAAGTCCTATCTTACCAAACCGATAATCAGTTTCTAATATTCTATAGGCAATTGTAGATGGCGAACCACCCGATCTCCCAGAAGAAGGATATTCTGTTACAGCCCGTGACTTCGTCCATGGCTGCCTCAACAAGATTCCTAAACTCCGCCCAACCTACTCCATGCTTCTCGCCCATCCTTGGCTGGCTGGCCTCTCCAAGCCTCTCACCATCTCCGAAGAAGACGAGGACGAAGAAGCTGAGCTACCCACAGGCTTCGCGGACGGAGAAGCACCAAAGAAGGAGATGGGTGCTGGACGCGGAACCGAAGACGAGGAAGTCGCCGAATGGGTCAAGAATGCTATGGAGCGAAAGATGAGGGGCTTGATGGGTGAGGCCGCAAAACCTGCTCTTCATGCTGCGCCTCTGGATACCGTAAGCCCTGCTGCGACGCCAGAGGCTTAGAGTAGGCTGGCCTGCTCTTCGACTATCTGGTGGATGTCTTGTATCTGCCTCTAGACAGGAGACTCAAGGCATTCTTACCGGAGAACCGAGACTTTCCTTCGACCTTTCCTTTCTCGCACGAGACTCTCCACTCAGTCTTCTCCTTTGTTGCTCGGGGACGGACAGGATCGAAAGACGACGATGATTATGATGATGGATGCATGGCATGATGAAGGATGATGAATGAGGTTCGATGATTGATACATGCATTTTCAGCGAAAGCCGTGAGGATAAGAACTGGATTGAAGGCTTGGGCGGGTTCTACTTCTTTTGTTGTTTTCTTTCAGGGCATGAATACACCCCTACGCTACCGTACATGTCTCTTTTTTCCTTCTCGGTCTTGGGGAAATGGAGACTGCCTGCATATGAAAGATGGGAAGACTCAGAATGGTTGTGATGAGCTGAGAAGTGGGTAGAGGGTGTACGGATTGAGAGTTAGGTATGAAGATTGAGATGGGAAAGGGAGGGGGGCAGATAGACATAGTGCGATGCATGGGATGGCGCGCTTGTAGCATACATGGTAGGCAGGTAGATGATGAGCCTGTGAATACTGAGAATGGATGGTAGATCGCCGAGGGGAGGGCAATGAAATGAAACGAAATCGAGAAGCTAAAGTTTCTACCACCTCTACCGAAATCTGACTGACAGATGTGATCGAAATGTGTGGATTCTCATATGACTCTAGCACCGTATTCTTGCTGGCTTATTGACACCCAGCTGTCTAGCTTTTTATAGGGTGTGAAAACACCCACGAAGCCCGAATCAGCGGGCTCTTCCAATGACATTTGACCGTCCTAAGCTTCACCACGTACGGCCGGACTGGGTGCAGAGCAGGCTTCTTGGTGAGGATATAATATACACGCCTGCTATTCCTGTATTCGCTGAAGATATTTTAGATCAGAAGTAGCTAGTGATTGCACTTGATAGACATTGCAGTGGGACCTACGAGACAGGGAATTGACAATCAGAGTAGAGTTGACAGTCACTTGAGTCTTGATAAAGGTGTTGATTTCGTCATCAAGTTTACCACTTTCCAGAAGTCAACAGTCCCGTGTCTGTTGTAATATCTTATATTCAAAGTACCCGCCTGTCTTTATGTTCCTCTCTAAGGTTCCTTCCACTGGGGGGATTACTGACAGTAGTCACTAGCCGCATCGATGGGAACACCTGACTCGCTCTTTCGGGGTTTTACTGGTCTTTGCTCTTCTTGCTTCTAGAGTTCTGGATCTAAATAGCTTTGTGATTTGAAGCAATAGACTTCAGGATCACGGAGTTGGTGAGAGATGTGCGAGGATTGAGGGGGGTGAATCTCCCGCAACACTATGATATTGTTATGGAGAATGAGATGAAGTGATATTCCTCTACTTGTTGTTTTGATTGGAGGTTGTCACTTCTCATTATGCGATTCAAGCTATGTACAGCTCAGGGTCTAGGAATTCGTCATATATATATTCAGGCACCCACGACCGATCCCACCAGTATGGGAAAGACAGCTGTGAGAGGATTCGAAATTGGTATGTGCTCTTTCTTGCTTTTTCTTAGCTGATGAGAATGGTATCCGTAAGTGGAATCGTAAGTCAACTGAAGACTTGAAGAGATAGGTTGACTCTTGGAGTTGCGAGGAGATCGAGACACGAGATCCTAGATCTATTTATTTCCAGCTTGTAAAGAAAGTTGTGAAATGACAACGGTTTTTGAAAATGGCAGTGACTCGCTCTTTGAGATTATTGCGCACTACCTTTCGAGGGAGGCCCGGTCTTCCCCGTCAAATATCACTGGTGACAAATGACACAGAGTGAAGCTGAGACTCCTTCCTCGGACCGTCCACCACAATACTGACGGATCAAAACGGGCGGTGGTATAGCGCAGGCGAGAGCGCACCAGATAGAGCCATTCTGTCAAGGTTTGGATGTTCTTTGTGATGTATTGCCGTTGTGAGGTAGGTAATTTATATATTACACCTAGTTGGGTACACTATGCAGTCTTCCGAAAGCTGTACCCATTTAAAAATAGGGTGACATTGGTAGAGCATGTGAGTTCTCGAACATTCACTTGCATATTTGTCATTTTTACTGACATTTTTGGCGTCTGAAACATTTTGAAAGACATCTTATGTGCTCCGTATGTATCAGAGCCTCTCTCTGGGAGAGTCAGACCATCAAGGCCATCTTCAACGTTTCCTTTGGGCTTCAGTCGGATGTGTGTTAACTTTATTTCTCCAGGAACATGAATAGACTACAGGAGCGTTTGAAGAAAAGATTCAATGCCGCATTTCGTTTCAAGCGGCAATGACAGACGGACGATAATGAGGTCGTACTTGACAGCCAAGAGCCCTTGACTGGAAATGAGCTACCAGAGATGTGTCCAATTTAACTAGAACAGCTGGTATTCAGATACTGTGTCGTCCTTTCGATGAAAAATGGTGCAAGATCGGTGGGTACACGCCTGGTGGCAAAGATCAGCAGTCCGTTTCAGTCGCCAAGGGCCCACGTCCATTGAATTCTGGTCTGATGTCGGCTTGTGCCTGGGACCTCTTTGGGTGGAGATTGATGTACTTTTAACGTGTCTTTGGGGAGTCTGTGTCTCCGCTTCAGCTCTCTTTCAAGCTTCCCGTACTCGTGGTGAGAATCAATCTTGCCTCGCTTATTTTAAACCCGCGTAAACATACCTTACCTCAATACCGTGCACTACCCACTCAATTCACCACTCGCAGCTCATTAGTCTGCCCACCTCAGGTGAAAAACATCCTTGTAACCATGACGTTTAATGGACGTTCTTCGCTGTAAGGACCTTCTCCAGAAGCGCTGGCCAGACGACGAGTTACATCAATAAAAGAGCTTATCATTTAAAAAAGTTCCTGTAAGAGCGTCAGAAACCCGTCCAAAATCCTAATCACTGTTCTTGGTGGTATTGTATTCTATGCTATGGACAAGGATATATGTTATAAATGCTTGGGTTTTCGAGAAGATTGCGGTTAGTCTCAGCCTCAAAGTTGAGTTCAATGTACTCAATGTCCCTGGTTACTTGAGCTGACTGCGTTGAACAGATCCCATATTCGATTGGTGACATGTGATAGCAGCATGACATTTGACGATGACGTTTGTGATACAGGCAGTCTGAAGTTCCTCAATCACTCGTGTTGGTATTTAAGGGGCAATGTCTCTCATGGAACCATTGTCCTGTCTTCTCACAAGTCGAGACTGGAATGAAAAGCTAAGAGGTAAATGAAGAGACAACATGTTCTCCATTGTTTTCTCTTTGTATCCGTTCCGCCGATCTTGAATATCAGGGGCCACTCAGCATTGTAAGGCTTGGTTTCTAACAGAATTAGAAAGAGCTTGCGAGCTGGAAAATTGGTCTGGAGTCAGCACTCCCTATTTTCCTAGCTCTTCACAAGTCACGCAAACATTTTCCGATTTATTATTTGAAGCAAGACTTGGACCTTTGAACCGAAGTATTCTCTCGATGACTGTCAACTAGATTTCAAGCAACGTGGTAATGCCGTAGTACGAAGTTTCATCCAATAGATGAGGCCTACGGGTGAGGACCAGACGGTCGAGTGTGTGGCTCTGGCCTAGAATACATGTCGCCGCTCATCGTTGCTGTTGTCGATGACACTGAGTTCGAGTAAGTCCTGAGAATTGACAGCAGTAGCCGACGCTTACTCTTCTTGGTCCCTTATAGATTACACATTTGAGCTAGACTGATTTGTGGGCTTTGCATGGAGAAACTGATCATGTAGAAATAATAAATGAGTCTAAAGAGGTAGTTCTTGTGGACCTGGAGGAGCCAAACTGCAAGTGTCTTCCGTTGGATGTTACGTGTGGACGAGATGGTTCTTTTGATAGTCTCATTACGAACAGTTGCAGGGCTTGTCACAAGCTCTTCTCAAAACATGTAAGTTAAAGACCACTTGTAGCTTTCACTCAGTCACCACAGCACGCTTACCAACGACCCTGATGGACAAGTGCTGTACTTCCCAGACCGAGTCATTCAATACTTAGCGAGGCTTCGGCTAGAAAAGGTGCTTGCAGTAAATAAATCGAGCACATGCACGTCTTTTCAGCGCCCAAGAAACACTGAAGCACAATGACGATGGCACCGTACATCCTTGATCTGGTGATGTTCAAATAGGATGGGAATTGTTGATGCTTGGCAGGTCTCTCAGTATCCGCCACACCACGTATCAGATCGATCACATGTCAGCTGAGCCACACTTATCCTGATTCGAGTTAGAGCCAGCCTTTTGATAGGAGGAATTGCAGGCAATGATTCGTGGGCCAAGTCTCTAAATCCCTGCCCCTCGATGTCATCTGCGAGACCCTGGTTTGAGCCTGCCTACGATCAGCAAGGCCGGTCTGCAATAGCGCATTGCTTGTTGTCTTCTGGAAAATCCATAATTCTGCCTGCTAATTATTTGGTAAACCCTATTTGCACCCCTCGATACTTGTTGGAACAATACCGCTCACATTAACACGATTGTTCGCTCGAGAGTCGTATCTATCAACCCCTCCGCACAGACTTTCTATTGCACGGCGCAGACTAGAAGCGGGGAACAGCGGTCTGAAATCGTCTGCTAGCCACATCTCCTTTAGGTCAGGATAACTTCGAATTGGGACGACGGCCGCTCAATACTACAAGATACTGCAAAATAAAGGGGGATATCGATCTTATTCTTATCGCGACAGAGACAGAGTGAAGCAACGAGAAGCCCATATCCATACCGAGGCACATCGGACGAGGCTGGATAGGACCCGACCCGGGACGAGAGAAGAGCAGACCGCCGTCATGTCGTTCACACCCTCAGAGAATGGCTCAGCTCTGCCTCTGCGACCAGCTCTTAAGGATGAGCAACCTACAAGCCCGAAGAGTGGCCCAGTCAAAGGTAAGACATGATGTGAGCGTGGGGTGGTTGACCGTTGACCATTATCAATTCACCCCACACTTCCAATCTACTCCTCGCTCTTTGTTCCAACAACCAACAAGCAGAAGCTAATCAAACATAGTCGTCTCTATCGCAGAACCTGAGAGCATTACGCCGCTGTCCGGATCGGAAGATTCTTCCCGACCAAAACAATTTAGAGCAGGAGTCAGTGAAAGAAGAATGACGGGTCGTCCAAGTATTCCTACGAGCTCTTCGAGGCTTTCGATGCTCAGTCAAAGCAGCATCGACGATCCTGTTCCCGCCTCAGATGCTTCTTCTCCTGCTCCAGGGAAACACCACAAATATCACAGCCCATTGCACCACGGACACCACGAGCATCGCCACGACAAACTCTTGTCGCAAGTCGCTGAGTGGCTACAAGCAGAGAAGGCAAAGAGAGCCGCGAAGAGGGTACACAAGAGAGGCGATCAAGTGGAGGATGATGAGGCTAGCCATGTATCTCGGCCTCGCACTGCCAGCCAGAGCTCTGATGGCAGCGCTATTTCCCTGGAGAGACTCCAGCAGATCTTGGAGGATAACATGAGCTCTTTCGGACTCGACAGCTTGCCTGTAGCCTCTCCGACTACCGAGGCGCGACGTCCAGGTCATAGCCAGAGAAGGCGTTCCTCTGTGAGGAAGATGTATGTTGGAAGTTCGGACACAGAATACCAAGATGGTGATGTCGTGGTTCCTTCGTGCGATGTTGTGCTGGATAATTCCAAAACCATGTCGTACGGTGGAGGGGCATCGGAATCATCCACCGAGACTGTCACACTGAGTACCAGCAAGAAGGCCGAAAAGGAACGCAAGGCATGGTCAACTTTCAAGAACGAGATTGTGCGATTGGCGCATACATTGAGGCTGAAAGGATGGAGGCGTGTGCCACTGGAACGTGGTGGAGACATTGAAGTCAAGAGACTGAGCGGCGCCCTCACCAATGCCGTCTACGTTGTCTCGCCACCAAAGGATCTACCGATCCAGAACTCCAATGGCAAGCCATACACACCCAAGCCACCACCTAAGCTCTTACTCCGTATCTATGGGCCTCAGGTCGAGCATCTTATCGATCGGGAGAACGAACTCTCAATTCTTCGCCGCCTGGCTCGCAAGAAAATTGGCCCGAGACTTCTGGGAACTTTCACGAATGGGCGTTTCGAAGAATTCTTTAACGCAGAAACATTGACCTTCGATGATCTTCGAGATGAGAGCACAAGCAAGCAAATTGCTAAGCGTATGCGAGAGCTGCACGATGGCATTGATCTCCTCGAAAATGAGAGAGAGGAAGGTCCTTTCGTGTGGTTGAACTGGGACAAGTGGGTCAACAACTGCGAGAAAGTCATCAGCTACCTCGATAAGGAGATCCTCAGTGGTAAGGAAGTCAAGGACGAGTTGTGGCGGGCCAGAGGTTTGGTGTGTGGTGTAGAGTGGCCTCAGTTCAAAGCCGCCATTGACAAGTACCGCAAGTGGCTAGATAGCTATTATGGGAAAGGCGGCGTAAACAGAAGATTGGTTTTTGCTCATAATGATGTAAGTTCAGCGCGAGGCAGGTATTTTCAAGAAGGCTAATTGTTTATAGACTCAATACGGGAACATCTTGCGCCTCGTCCCCGAGAAGCCAACGGAAGGATCAGCCCCATCACCTCTTCTCCTCCCCGAGAATAGACACAAGCAATTGATCGTTATTGACTTCGAATATGCATCGGCAAACACTCCAGGTCTCGAATTCGCCAACCATTTCACAGAATGGTGCTACAATTACCACGATGCCACAAGATCGTGGGCTTGCAACACTCAATGCTATCCGACATTGCAGCAGCAAATGACTTTCATCCGCTCGTACCTCAACCATCGCCCACAGTTCAATCCAAGGGCTTCTGCGACTCCCAAGATGCACCCTCTGGAGAATTCCAGCAGAAACAGCATTTCAGACTTCTATCTTGATTCTCGGACCCCAGGCGGAAGCACAGTTGACCTGCAAGGTTCCAACTACGTCGAGGAAGAGGCTAGAAGAGAGCAGGAAACAGAGCGACAGGTCCAGGAGCTACTAAAGGAAGTCCGGATATGGCGCGTGGCTAACAGCGCTCAGTGGGTCGCTTGGGGAATCGTCCAAGCTGTCGTTCCCGGACTCGATGAAAGCAAAGAGCCCGTGGCTCCTGGAGAAGACCCGTCGAGTGAGTCAACAGCTTCAGAGGCGCCAGAGACCAAGGAGACCGGGGACAAGGCTGCTGAAGGAGAAGATGAGGAAGAGTTCGACTATCTGGCATATGCGCAAGATAGAGCTATGTTCTTCTGGGGAGATGTCATCTCTTTGGGAATTGTTGATAAAGCAGAGTTGCCGGAGGAGCTGCTTAAGAAGGTGAAGATTGTGGAGTACTAGAATTACCTTCTGGGCAAGGGATTGTTTGAGGGTGACAGCGTATATTGACGAGCGATGTTTAATGCTTTATGATAATCAACTTCATCTGGGCAATAGTAGTGGATAGATAGCGTTCCATACAGCGAAAGATAGGATATCCCTGCTGCGAGCAATCGACTTACTATTTTTGAAATACATTCAATTATCTGTCTCCGTTTATCATTCCATTCGAAGCCCAAAAAACAGCGCGGAGAATAAAGCCAGGTAGCAGAATTAGCACGTAACATCGCCTTTCCTCGCATTAAGCCAATATGGGATACTTCAAAATGGAATCGCTCGACCAACAAATTGGACGATCTTGACCTTTCAGTTCTAAGAAAACTATATCTGACTAGCTCCTTCCGTGCATCTTCATCATTCTAGTGAAGTATCGACACGTCAGTAAGTGGAAGTCGTGCCTGCCTCTTTTAGCGAAGAAGGTAAACAAACAACTAGTTTTGCTCTCGTTCTCTGTTCCAATCATTAAAACATCCGGCATTAATTATCGTCCTCAACAGAGGTTAACAGTATCGCTTTTCCCACTCTCTTTTTGGATACCATCATCCTTCTCCGAATATTGGTAACAACAGGGACTGTCTATAATCAGCAAGACCGGCATAACACCAGTCTTTCGCTTCGCCATGGGCGCTTCATGCTCTTCCGAGCAAGGATATGACTTTTGTGGTCCAGCACGTCCCCGATCACAGCCAAATGCTCTAGGGCAGCACAGGCCAGCAGATGCGTCAAAGACTGCCAATGATGATATTAATACCGTTACCGGAAATCCCCAAACAGAATATGATTTCGACAATGGCACCGTTCCCAGCCGACTTGCACAGACCGACATTGGCTCAAAATGGCCATACCGGATATCAACCATAAAGCATCCGAAAGTGAAAATCGAGCGGATATTATGGCGGCGACTAAAGGCCTGCGAGGGCCAGGACACCTTCAAAGCGAACATCAAAAGAGAGAGTGCGGGAATGAGAGGAGGTACAGCGACGAGATGTTTTCATATGCTCCGGGGTATAGCTCCACCAGGGGATGATGCTTGTAGACGAGCTGAAGGGACGATGCATACCCCCCAGGAATACCTTCAAGCCATGGGTGAGACACGTACGGATTTTCATGTGAAGCAAGCGGGAGATGTTGAGAAGGCAAAAGCGGCGCGGGAAGCAGAACAAAAGGCAGCGGTCCAGACAGACAACATGTTGATGGTCAATGACACTTATGCGGAGAATCAATCTTTGAAGCCAGCCGACCATAAGCAAACGATGCCACAGAATGGCAACATGGTTAGTGCACTTGCTCTTTCAAGTCTCGAGACGTTGGTAGTTCTGATCTCACTCGAACAAAGGCTGATTTCGAGATGCAGATAGGAACTGGCCGTTCGCCTCTTGATCCGTTCCCCTCCCAGAACAAAAATGAGAATGTACCACCTGGATTTCACGAGCAAGTCGCTCAAGAGTGTATAACAATGAACAGGCATGCTATCGCAATCCTCCGCAGCGATATGGATGCTTGGCTGAAAGCGAATATCATGTGCTATGATATCAGACACACCGATACGACCATCGAGAGTCGGAAGAGACTTGAAAAGGGGGAAATTGCTTTCTCCAGCCCGGAGAAGATCGTTATCAATCAGCTTCTCGTCCCTTATCCCATACCAGGCTATGCCTACTTTCCCATATCGGACTCAAAATTGAAACACGAAAAAGGCGAAACGCTTACGCTGTACCAGTTGCAGGACCACCTTCGCAGAGTAATCGCCATGGAAGCCAAAGCTGATGCAAGTAAAGAGGCCTCGAAGCACGCTTTCTTCAAGGAATTTGCACCGTATTTCGAGCATACACTTGGGATCTTTGATGATGGCAAGCAGCTTGAGAATCGACTTTGGTTTCTGCAACTAATGGAGAAGTTTGGCTCCTCAATCCCAGAGGAGGAACTTGCAAAGTGGGATGAAAAGATGTCTGGAGTTTATGGTATTGGAGATGAGGCGAGAACACCGGAGGTCGCTTCATCCTGGCGAGCTGCTCCAAGCGAAATGAAGTCTTTGTCGGAGTGGATTTCTATCATTGAGGGAGAGCAAGATTCTGGCAGTAAAGCTACGGCATCATGGCGTCAGCTGCTGGTTGCGGGTGGTATTGTCAACAGTCATGGCGCTGAATAAAATACGGGGTAGGCGTTGCTTCATGGATCCGGATGCCGTGTTTCTTTATCTTCGTATGGCTAGCAAACGATTATGAATGGCATTGGTTCTATTGAGCGAGTAGAAGTTGGCAGCTGAACCGTGACATCAAATTAGTTGAGAGTACTTATGCAGCGCAGTGCAGCACTATTGAAATGGCCACCGAAGAGATCCGACCGCCTTGGCTCTCAGCACTACCTGAACTTCTGTGCATACGAGGTTGGTGGCTACTGGACTTGATCGAGCCTAGCTGAGGCTTGGTTCTAGACTCCTCTCTCTTGAGCGAGTATCTGTTTATATCGAAAGTCTTGATACGGGAGCATGATATCAGCGAGGCTGGGTATTGGTCCATGAGAACTGTGTGGTAAGAGCTATGTGTACTCTGTGTTGGTGCAACTAGAAGGGATGCCGGAACGTCGGATTGTGATAAGAGCATCAAGGGTCAGGCAAGATTTGTGGCTTGATAGGCAGGTGTAGTGAGAAGGTAGAGTTGTTGGATACGGGGACGGATATTGGAGGGGAATGATGTTAAAGGTGAGGCATAATTGCTTAGCTTACTTGCTGCTTGAAGCTCACTTTTCCTTGAAATCATCCCCA
The DNA here is from genome assembly GCA_026120085.1 of Cadophora luteo-olivacea. Classification (NCBI taxonomy): domain Eukaryota; kingdom Fungi; phylum Ascomycota; class Leotiomycetes; order Helotiales; family Ploettnerulaceae; genus Cadophora; species Cadophora luteo-olivacea. The sequence continues at coordinate 110,393 of JALRMC010000064.1, read as the reverse complement.
GACTCTCGGAACATCGGAGTGCACTGTAGAGTCTGAGAGGCTGTTTAGTGCGGGGAAGGAGGTGGATGATGGGTGAGGCTCTTTGGTGCGCTGGTTTTGGACGTTTTCTTATTGGGTGGGGTGGCTCTGAGACGGAGGTGTCATAGTGTTGGACTCTTGGATGTTGACGAATTGGGATGGGATGGATGGACAGACTGATTTGCTTGGGCGTCGGCGTCGTCATGGTTTCAATGGTGTGGTGTTGGTGTCTATTAGCGAGTGGATGTTCGGAAGCGAGTGTTGAAGACGGAGACGGAGAGGAAGAGGAGAAGGAGGGGTTCTTGAGATGGAGGTCTTGCTCTGAAATCAAGGCTTCGAGGTGTCACTTTGCTTGCTTGCTTATTATTCATTTTGTGAAACTGTTTGGAGATCCGGAAGGCATGGTGGAGAGCACAATTTTGCATTTTTATTTGGAGAGGCAGATGTGAAGAGAGGTTGAGCTGGATCTTAGCCTCAAGATGACAAGACAAGCTCACGATCGCGCCGCTATGTGGGGTACGAATCTGCTATGCTGGCAAGTAATCGTATTCTGGAAGTCCGTTCGAGCTTTCCGGTAGTTCTGATGGGACCTTTCTTAGCTTTTGGATCCCTGACGAGACTCATTGGTAGGTGATGTGGTGAAGTGGCAGGGGAAGAGGTTGGGAGAAAAGCGAGAACACTGGTCTGACTTTTTGGATCCTTTTAGCTGCAGATGCACGAGCGGTGAAGAGAAAGATGTACGTGGTCCGGATCTCTTGACAGCAGTACAAGTTTTGTAGCGGAGAAACCTACCGACCATATACAGCGTTCTGTAGCTTTAGGAAAATATACAAATTAATGCTGATGTTGATATCCTCAGATTATCCTTATCGTCATCCCTGGCCTTCGTATTTCGTACGCAAGATTGTTTGCAGGCGTGCGTGCATGGGGCTGGTGCAGGTTTTCCAGCCACACCATGGAACACAACACACCACCGTGCTCATGCCGCATCCGAAGATGCCGTGAGCGAGTATGCGAGATGGATGCATGGATGTTTGCCAAGTCGGGAAGACTTACCTGCCCTGTTTCTTGGGAATTCTGTCCATGATGGTGATATGCGAGGAGGCTTGGATGCTTGGGGGGATATGGAAACAGGTATTTTTGAGGATATTTATCTTATGGCACCAGATCATCTTATTGTCCATTTTGGTGAGTGATTACAGGGCTGCATTTGCAATTTTATAAAGAGGTAGTAACGTGTTATAAGCTTCCCGATGCAGGTGAGATGAGATGCAGGCTGTTGTGGCTGCTGATGGATGGTATGCAGGGCAAGCTTGAGGTCTGGAATGCAATATATGTGGATGCATGCGTGCCGGTAGGAATTACTCCGTAAAGGATAACTCTATCGAATTATGCCCTTGCAGGCCTTGCAGGCTTACCTATAGCTTACGCAGAACCCACCACTGACAAGTAGATTAAATTGCATTTGAACGGAGAATTGTCATTTGCACTGGACATCGTGAATTTACAGTGCTGCGCACAGTCAATTGGGGCAATTGTTTCGTATGATTGAGACACCCAACTCGGCTAATGAGGTGTAAACACGATCGACGTGGGAATCGCCGGGCTTGTTCCAGATGCTTGCTTTGTTCTGTGCTGCCCAAGGGTCTGGGAAACTTGAAGGAAACTTCTGTATGATCTGCTGGCAGATGTCTGTAACTCTAGCTCTTATGCAGAAGACTTGCATTACTCGTACCTTGACGTGCATCTGGCTGGATACTCTTCTACCATTTCTCATTTCTACTCTGGTATTTCTCAATACTTCAATTTCTCTCTGTGCCAAATTCCTTGATGATGATGCGCATATTTGTTTCAATTGTCCAGCTCTAATTCTAGTATGATTTGCCTAGGAACTAAAAAAACATATGATTCTTGACTTTCTCGTCAGCGGCTGTGATTTGCTGGGTGCAGCTCAGTCAGTTAACCACCCAGAGAGTACTAGCGTAGCGCCAATTGGAGCCCAAGAGCTCCGCCTTCGACCTGTATCCACATCCGCAGGTGCTGGCCAGCGCTCATCCACTTTCTTTATCTCCCTCAATCCCAGGTCCATTTTCCAGGGCACGACATTCGTTTGTTTCTTCCGCAACATACCCCCCCTCGTCGTCGACAGTCCCAGGGCTTCACTGTCGTTCTACCACCTTTACGACGACGACACGAAACCGTAGGAGGATGCAGATCGAGCTGTTGTGGTCATAATCTCTAATCCGCCCGTCACTCGCCAAAAATTTGGTGGCTTTCACCTTCGAGGTACGCCAGCCAGCCAAGCAGCGACGCCATCTAGAACAACCAGAATAATTCGAGCATACAATTTCCATCCTCAACGTACGACCGGTAGACCAGTTACCATCTGCAACACTCTTTTTCATCTGCGACTGAACAATTGGAGAAGCCTACCCAAGTTCCCGAACAACGGTTGCTTTGTTTCATCTGGAGGCTGGACGAACTGGAAGCAAGCTCACGCCACCAACCCTTGGGCTGCATCAAACGTTTCTACAAAATTCCAACCTCTTTTGCGATCTGACCGACAACAACATTCCACCGGGCATTGCCCCGTCCCCTTCCTCAATCTCCGACTTACAATAAATTAATACCATCCTTCGACAATGGCGCGTTTTCCTTCGTTACGGCCAACTTCATGGGCTACCGCGATCGTTTCCTCCCTCGCGATCTTCAGCACATTCATTCTTTCGGTACAAGCACAAGATGATAGTGGTCTCGAGACGATACAAGGCACGAATGCGGCAGGCGAAACAAGCACATTACTGGTCGACAGATACCCGGCATTGTACAGCGGGGATTTTGGAGACTGTATGGGAGGACAGAGCTTGCTCAACTTGACGTCTTTCGATGGGGCCTATTATGCCGATAATATGACCGTTCTGTTCAATCTCGCGGGCACGACAAACCTCAGAAACGAGTCCTTAATGTGTATGTTGATCAATCGGTTCGTTCTTTGTGACCTGTGGCTAACCTTGATCCTAGTGTATATCTCAGTCTATGCTTGTAAGACATACCATTCGAGGAATAAAACGAGACAGAATACTGATATGGTGTGTAGATGGAGAAGATAGGTTCGATCTGGTTTTCAACCCATGTAATGCGAACTTTGGCAGGTCAGTTTTCCAATACCTGGTTAGAAGCACATCCTAACAAACGCAGTTTGTGTCCATTGAACGCCAGTGTTCCTATCACTGGTGGAGCTGTCATTCCAGTTTCAAGTTCAGATGTTTCAGCAATCCCTCCGATTGCTCTGGGTATCCCGGACTTCGAAGGAACCTTGATGTTGAGATTCTTCTCTAATTCTTCCAAGACTGAGATTGCCTGCTTCTCAGCTGTCATGAGAAATGGAGCAAGTTTCGCACACCCGGCTGCTGTTGGATCCACCCTAGGAGTCTTCGCACTTATTGCTCTAATGGCATCGTTCTTTACGGCAATTTACGGAGTCAGCATCCCTCACATTCGAACTCACTATGCTCACTCTTTGTCCGTTTTGGTCATCTTCGAAGTCTTCCAATCGATATTCTTCTCTGGAGCTCTTTCTTTGAATTGGCCAAGTGTCTTGCCAGCATGGTGGAGCAACTTCGCTTGGTCAGCTGGCATGATATCCACTCCGACAATCATCAGTTCAATCAACAGCTTTACTGGAGTCTCTGGAAATGCAAGCCAAGTCGGAGGCGCTGGATCTACAGTTCTGAACAACAATGGTGGACTTCAGCAGCAGATATACGGCCGATCGATCTTCCAACGCAGCTTGGAGATTGCGCAAAAGGGCGAGCAACTCGCTAGTCACTTGTACAAGAGAGCAGCAGGAAATAGCACACAATCAGCAAAATTGTACGAGTGGGCCGGTGTTCCTGTCTCTCCTGGACTGCCAACACCTGGAGACTGGTCTGGATTTGCCGGAGCCCTCTCTCACGTCGACGTCCCAGTTGCTGACGCGTTCATGGTTGGATTCTTATGGCTTTTAATACTCATTGCTATCTTACTCGGAGCTACCATTGCCTTCAAATGGCTGCTCGAGGGTTTAAGTGCTGTCAACATGATGAAGAAGGACCGTTTCGTCATCTTCAGAGAGCACTGGATTGGATTCCTCGGACTCATCGTTCTTCGAACACTCTTCATTGCCTTCTTCATGATGATGACACTGGCACTATACCAATTCTCCTACGGAGGAAAGGCAGGACCTATCGCAATTGCTGTCATTGTTTTTCTCATCTTCTTCGTGGGTGGATTTGGTGTTTGCTACTACGCCTGCTTCTACCGAGTTCGTTTTGGAAAGTACGAGTCTTCTCCGGATCGACTCCATTTTCGACGCAAGAAGGTTCTGAAGTTTATTCCCTGGTATAGTACAGCTCGCGAGAGCTCCTTGGATGAGGATGACAAGACGAAGACTGCAGGCTCCGTATCATTCTTCCAGATCAAATTCGTCGATAATGATCAGGAACAGCAAAGTGTCCACCAGAACACCAACTTCACTAAGCGCTTTGGATGGCTTTCTGCTCGATACAGACGTACCCGTTGGTGGTTTTTCTCCTTCTGGATCATTTACCAGTTCATTCGCGCTTGCTTCGTCGGTGGTGCACGCAACAACCCAACTGCTCAGGTTATCGGTCTTTTCATCTGGGAGATCATAGCCTTCGTCGCGGTCATTTGTATCAAGCCGTTTGAAGGACGGCGAAATACCGTTTTGGCTGTCTGGATGCTCGGTTTCAGCAAGGTAGCAACCGCTGGACTCTCGATTGGCTTCCTTCCCAAGCTCAATCTTGCTCGAATTCCGACGACGATCATCGGTGTTATCATCATCGTGATCCAAGGATTTCTCGTCATTGGCGTCCTGATCCTCATCGTCCTGGGTGCCATCTCTAGCTACATGTCCGTCATGCGTAATCGGGAGGAGTTCAGACCCCATGGTATGGCAGACATCCGCCTCAAGTACTTTGGACACCTCGAGGAGAAAGAGAGGGACGTTCCTCCACCACCTCCACCGGTGCCAGAGGAACCAAAGGAGCCATATTTCACTGTCAAAGATGTTCGACGCGCCCCTAAGATCGAGGATGAGGATGTCGACTTCGTCCCGGATATGGCCGACCACAATCCGGCAGCTTCGCAACACTCTCTAGCTGGCCCCCGTGGCAGCAGAGCCAATTCCATGGCAGGTAGTATGAGAAGCCACTACTCAGCGTATGGCAACGTCCCATATGGAGCCCGAGTTCATAGAGCAAGTTGGAGTTCGCGAGATTTCCAGAATTGGCAGGAGGATAATGGTAGAGCTTCGCCAATGACTACACCATCGCGACATGCTAGTGGACACAACACTGTCAATAACTCTATTTCTGGAATGCCACTTGTTCGACCTCAGCCATCCCACTCCAGCTTGCGTCCTTCAACACCAACGAGAGAGCAGCAAAGACAACACCAAAACCAACGAGTCGCCACTGCTGAGTAATTACCAGGGCACTTGACTTTATGAGATCACGATTAGAGGGGTAGATAAATGGGAAGGGGAAGGATACATCGCAAGGAACCAGAATGTGGACCTTCGACTCTTGCACAGCATAGGCGTTAATTTCTTTTGTTCACTGAGGTTGGCTTGGCCTACCACACGTGGTCGGTTGCCTGGGTTTCTCTGCTAGACGGGAGCTTGCATTTGCATTCTTGCATTGACGTCGTTTGTGGCACGCACAGAGATGCCGCAACACGTTGTAATTGATTGGTTTTTGCATTTGGGTGGAATGGGATGGAGTTGATGGCAAAGAAGCGGCGTCTAGGTGATCTGCGGATCAAGGTATGTTGCAGGTTCAGCAAACAGACGAACATGAGTGTTTCTTGCGAATGGCAAATTCGCTCCTTAGAATACAATTTCATAAACTCCTCAAGCCTCTTATTTTGTTGACGTCGTTAAGATCCTTGATTACGTGCACCAGTGTTTACAAGTTGCAGATTTGCTGAACGATCAACATGCCCCAGCTACCGGAGTCGCTGGTGGTTTGGGTAAGAAGTAGCTCATCACCGATGTAACTGGGTATGTACTTGAAAGAGTCTGACACGAGCATCGAGGAAGTGTTGCGAGCCGGCGCTTCCACCTGTATCGCTCTTGCCATTTTGGGCTCACGATAAGCGAAGATTTCACTTTCACCTTTCCCTTCCTCTCACACTAAGTCCGTCTACAACCTTTTACCTCACTCGTCTATCCCTCTCTCCAACCCACTGCTCCTTTACTTCCCACCTCGACCTTCTTCCTCCTTGTCTTCCAGCGGGGACTGTTACTGGTTACCTCTGATTCCACAATATCCATTTTCTTCGAGATTTCCTCTTCTGAACAGTACCGGGTCAAGTTGATACGCGTTCAACGCGTGAGACAAGGAAAATGTTTTACAGCCATGAGAGTAAGTGCCTCTAAAGCTTCAAAGTAAGGAAGAGGTCTTGCTAATGCTCAATTCAGTCTTGACAAGCCGCAAGTATGGCGTCGCAACCATCTGGTAAGTCTTCACCTAGCCATTGACGCGTCAATGCATTTCAAGTACCCACCCACCCATATCACAGAGACGTGAACGTAGTTAGTAGAGCAATGGCTGATTGCGCAGGCTGGTGGCCACGCTGGGCGCGAAGTCAAACACCAAGAAATTGACCAAGAAGGCCATCCTTGATGTCAATGTGAAGAAGGCTTGCGAGACCATCATCGAACCAGAAGCACCAATGGCATTGAGACTTCAGAGCAATCTTCTGTACGCATGTTCTCTTCCCTGTCCCAAATGTTGCTAACGAGACAGCTATGGTGTTTCCAAGGTCTACAACCAGCAATGGGAGTATCTTCTTCTCGACACGCAGACAGCCCAGAACACCATGCGAATGCTCATCAAGGTTGCGCGCAACACCGAGCTTGACGCGACTGCCGTGAAGGCCCAGTAGGTTTTCTCTGGTTGTCGACCAAGCAATGACTGACGCGTTTTAGCCCCGATCAATTGATCCTGATGGATGACCCTGCTTTTGCCATCGACATGCCCGCTCCTCCTCTCGATTTCGATTTCACCAGTATGGATTTAAACCCTAAAGGCGACTCACAACGTTCCTCACAATCTATGCTTTCCATTCGTGGTCGTAGCGGCTCCGTGATTTCCCAGGTCTCCGTATCCTCGATGCTAGGCTTCAACATCCCTTCAAGCAATGGTGGATCTTATCAGCTTCCTATACTGGATCCTTTTGGCGACTCTTCAGCGCAAAAGCCGTTCAATGCGGGCCCTGGTATATTCAACGATGAAGAAGACTTAATGTTGCAGGATGATGACCTCTTTGCCTTCGATGCCGACGGACAGCTTCGCGATATCCCAGCAAGTGAGCGCAATGCTCGTCGAGCTGCCAGTATAAATCCCCAACGTCGGCTTGGAAGTGATTCTGCTGCCAGTGGACGCGTTCGTAAGGAACATGACGACGCATTTGTTGGTCGCATTCAGGGTGTCGACGGTGACGGTGACTTCGATATGCCTTTGTATGACGACGAACTACCGGTGCTTCCAGACGCCGAGCCATTTCCACTCATGACTGGTGGCCTCGGTGGTGGTGATAGACCTTTGCATATGTCTGAGGAGGATCGTGTCATGTCAGTTTCCAATGAATCATCTGTTTCAGCCGAAGCTCCCCAGCGACGAAAGAAAAAGAAGGCCAACCGCCCAATCGTTGATGCTGGTACTGAAATTCGCAATGCAGTTCTCAGCCAATGGATCAAGGAGTACCCTGAGAACATGACAGCGGGCGCACTTGTCAAAACTAAGCAGCACGCCGCTACGCAAGCTAAAAAGAATGCGTTTTACTACGTCTACGGTTCTGGTCTCAATGGTGTTGGAGATTCCATCGGAGCGGGAAAGTTCGCCAGCCCACTGGCAATGTTTTCCAACGACGAGCTCATGACCAGAATTACGGGAAGACCATTGCCAGAACCCAAATCTAAGAAGCGTACGAAGCGTGCTCTTGCAGCTGTTGACGAAGATGAGGAAGAGACTCCTAACAAGCGAGCTAGAGAGGACGAGGCTGGACGTGGTAACAATGAGGACGACATGATGTTCAATTTGGAGGACGACCAATACCCACATTCTCATGAGAAAAGCGTGGAGGTAGGCAGAGATGCTGCAAGTACTTTGGCTGACCATCCTCCTTCTGCCATGCCATGGAATATCTCATCGTCTCTTCACTCCCACCAGCGCGGTCGTTCATCTTCTATCCAAGGTCGTATCGGCATTCTGGCCTCTCAAGTCGGCTCCGTCACTGGTCGTCGCCTCACGTCACCACTTAGAGGTCGTGGCTCGGCAATCCCTGGTGACCTGGAGCAGTTTTCTCAATTGATGGATGATGATATGGTTATGTACGGTCGGGACGACGAAGGTCCGGGAATTGCAAGTCAAGCTTCAGGCTTCCACCCTGGTGGCATGCGTACATCGAGTCAGGCAGGTGTAGCAGACGATTTCGAGATCTTCGGTGCTGCTGCAAATGTCGATACCCAAATCGCAGGCAGCTCCCAGTGGATGAAGGATGTTATGGACCGTGAGAGTAACAACTTCTTCGACTACGTCAAGAACACCATCGACGAGAAGTCAATCGACGAGCTTGGCGAGGATGATAACGCCGAGCCACAGCAAAAGACGGTTACCTTTGAAGATCTGTTCGTCCCCGAGAAGAATTCTTGTATTGTTGCGGCTCAGGCTTTCTACCATATCTTGAGTCTTGCGACGAAGAGAAAGGTATGGGTTGAGCAGGATGTTGATAATGAGTTGTTGATTCCTTTTGGGGAGATCAGAATCGGTGTTGTCTGATCGATTGCTTCTCGCGCTTCTTTATGTTGCCTGATCGATTGTCTGAGTTCTGTATTCTGCGATAACGGCTTGTTAATTGACATGTCGATGGATACGACAAGTCCGGAGCGGAAGAAACATTTGCTACGACAGATGTTGCTTGGAGATTTGAGATGGAGTTATGGATGGATGATCATGAGTCGTGATTGATGGATAAGATACCCATTTTGCTACATAATTAGGGAAACTTTCTCATATGGTTAGAGATATTCCTTTTGCTATAGAACATACTTGCTAGAATCAACACACCGTGCAAATGAAAAATAAGATGTTATGTTTTCTCGATCGTGAGCGAACGGCGTATCATATGAACTTCTCGGGTACAAACGAATGTAGGAAGAATTATGATATCGGCAATGAGTCGCTTCTCTGCTCCTTTACAAAGCGCCGAAACTTCGTGCCCTTAATTGATGGTAAGGTAAGGGTCGATCTTAATCGGGGAACGATGGAGAAATAGAGTAGAGAGGAGAGTGGTGAATAGATATGCTCATGATGACTGATTTTCTTTTTGGACGGTTAGGTTTGTTAAAATTTGTTCAAGTGGGTGATGGTCGTGTTCATGAGGAGCAGGACGCGGAAGTGAACCTATAAATTAAAGAGGACATAGATTGAGTGAGGAAGAGAGAAGTGGCCTTCATATCCATTAGTCCCCACGGACCTGCTGCAAACAATGAGGCCGGCCTTATCAGAAAGTTAACTCTCAATACTGAGGTTATTCCAAAGTCGTCAACGAAAATCGTGATATTGAAATTCGCTAGAATAGGCAACCATCGCGGGAACTGGCATCTATGTATCTTCCAGAGATCGTGTATTGGAAATCAAGAATGGGGCATACCCTCCTACCTTATCCCATCAAACCAACCACGAACATCAAAGCTTCATTAAAATGTGCCCGAAGCCAGCCTGTCGTTCCATCCTCTCTTCCCCAGCCCTCGTCTTCTCCTTCGTCGAGACCTCTAGTGCCGAATACTCCGTTGCCGAAACTCATAACTTTGCCCTGTTCACCAGAAATAAACTCCTCCCATGGCTTCTCACCATACGCGAAGGCTGTCCAGATCCGAGCCATTTCTTTGGAGATGATTTGGGATTCTTGGGGCCAGGAATCAGAGTCATTGTTGAATAGAAACATCGCACATTGGCCGTGTGCAGCTAGACCGTGAGCGGGTCCGGGGAAATGAGATGGTGTGCTGAAGCGGTAGAGATATGATTTCGTCTCCGCGGGCGTTGAAGAGAACGATTCAGCTACTCTGAGAGAAGGGTAGTGGAAGATGACTGCAGATAAAAACCTCCTCAATGCGTCTCTATACGCTTCTGGATCCATCTGTTTCCCTTCGGTGAAGTCGAAGCCGAAGAGTGAGATGAAGCGAGCGCTGTCTTCGGGGTTTGGGAATGCGGAGAGGAGTTTGGAGTGGAATACTGGTTGTGGGAGGAGCTGGGCTATTACGTCGAAGATTATGGCTTCGACGAGGGTATTGCCGATTATGATTTCTTTGCAGCGGGTGACGGGGTGCGCGTCGCCTAGTTTCCATGATGTAGGGAGATAGGAGCCGTCGGCGAGGGGTGCCAGAGTGGTACTGTGTCCGTTGTTGGTGATTATTTCTCCGGCGGTTAAAAGACGGAGTTTCTCTAGACGGGTTTGAGGCGTTTCTGATGTATCGATTCCGGATTTCTGGCATAGCTTACTCCAGCTTTTGTCGAATAGAGGAAGTGGAAATGGTCCCATGGTGGGAGCACATCCTGACATGAGGATTGCACGATCGAAGAGAGGTTTGCCCGAGAGGATGTGCATGTGTAGACTTGCACTGCCAGCACTTACTCCAAAGGCGGTCACATTGTCTGGATCGCCGCCAAAGTCCTGTATGTGGGTTTGGATCCATTGAAAGGCTGTGCGTTGGTCGTGAAGAGCGAAGTTGGCGAATGGTTCGGAGGTTGAGCTGGAAGTGTGCTCAGAGAGCAGATCTGAGGATCCTGCGAAGCCGAAGATGCCCAAACGGTAGTTGATTTGGACAATGATGACCGGGTGCTTGTGACTTGCAGCCAAGGTGCTCAAAGTGGATGGGTAGTAGCGAGGATCTGAGGCTGAGCCGTTCTTGAATGCTCCCCTAAGAGTTTGTGAGTAACGGAGCATTTGAGGTCCTCTCTATGTTCCATATGAGGATGAACCCAAAACATACCCATGTACCCAAACCATCACAGGTAATAGAGCTCTTGGGCCATCCGTCGTGGGCGTCGGTAGAGCATCTACCGGGACTGCGATGTTCAGGTTCAAACAAGCGAATTCGTCTTCGTCAAGACTCGGAACTTTCGTGGTTGCCTCTATCAAGGATATGTGAGGGGGCTGAGGACATCTTGGTCCGAATTTCGTTGCATCAAATGGTGATGACAGGGAATTTTGAACTTGACTCTGGGTCCATCGCTTGGAGACGGATGCAAAGGGTATTCCTTTGAATAGTGCAACACCCGCTTCGGCATCTTTTGCGGCTATCAGGTCTGCTGATAAGCTTGGACAGTGATGCTGGACAGATTCCATACTGTTCAGATTTTTTGATGACAGACTATATGCTGTCAAATAATCTGGCGCTCAATCTTCTCCGGAGGTTGAGTACAATATCGTGAGAAAGCGAAGCGGCGCCTCGGAGTAAGAATAGGCCCTGCCGGTGGGATGCGGTGAGTCGGAATCTCACTTGCGTCCTGGAGTGGATCTCATTGGCTCATCGGAATTCTCGTCAAAATTGTGCAAATGACTGGGAATCGAGTGGTTCGAAAATTGAAGTGATTAGAATCTCAAGTGACAGCCGAAGAGAGTTAGCTGAGTGTACTTGTCCTCAAGCCGAGGCTTGCAGTACCAAGGAAAGAAGATATGGGAAAACCTTGTGACAGACTACGGCACTTGCGACGATTCCGGCCAAGATATCCTCTAGACTTATCACAATTCAGATTGAGTACTTACGCTCGGTTTGTGCGTGTGAGGGAGTTGAACGTAGATGATGAACGAGTCTGTATATTGTGAGTTCCTCTAGCACTTCAGTCGAACTTTCGGGGGGCCTTTGGCTTTGCATTCTACCACGTGACTTCCGACCCCATCTCTGAGCGATCACACCGTCCCAAAATTTGTCTTAATCTTTCCAATGGCTTTGATCTATCCATGATAGTTTCTACCGTCTCGAGTTATCTCCTGCCTTCGCTGACATTCGCACCAAATGGCTGGAGTTCATTGGCCAGGACCTGGTGGACCTGGCTGGCCGCTGGCATCCTGTCTGAACGACACTTTCTCAAATCTACGTTGCAAGCAAACGATACTGCTGCAAAGTTATCAGATTATTGTGACCTATATAATGAAGTCATGATATTAGTAGCCGTACTGAGAAACAACAAAATTCGAGCTGTATCAATACTGTCTTTCCTGACATCGACTGTTGTCATCCGGTTGATGCTCAGAGAAAGCCAATTTCAGGTACAATCTGCACGAGAATGGGTTCTTCACGTAATGTTTTACTGAATTTGCTACATTTATCAGTGGGCTAATCGCTGGGATTATTCATCATCGCACAAGCCCTCTGCAGAATGTTCACCTGGTTTCGTTCGCCCGGTCAATAATGTCGCCAAAGTCGGGATAAAACAGGCTGTGCCCACTTTAAAGCTTACTTCATCGAGCCACTGCAATACCGAATCTTTTCTTGGAGCTGACAGTAATCCCGTCTCTAACTTGTTCAAGACAGGTGCCTGCTGACAATTCTTCTCCGTTGCAAATGAGCGTTCTAGTAGACTGGCTAATATCCAAAGCACTTAGCCCGGTGTGACACTATGCCAAAAACTGTACCACACGCTCCTTCAACACTTGTACGTTAGTATAAAGCGAGAGCCTACCAATGAATCTCAAGCATATCTGCTCATCTACAAAATTTCAGCTCCTTCTCTCTTCTCGATCATTCATTGAAATCACCAACCACCATTTCGTTCAATCCGCACTTCCAAGCTTCATAGTGACCACTCACCATGTATATGTCGCTACAGATCAGCTTGTTGGCACTCGTTTCTACAGCTGTACTCGCAATGCCATCTCCCATCCAAGAATCATCGGGTCTGATGGGTATCGCCTCCCGCCAACAAGGATCATGTGGGCCAGGAGGAGGTTGTCCAGCTGGTCTCTGCTGTTCTAAATACAACTACGTAGGTACAGATCTCTAGTATCTTCTGCTCCCTTGCTCCCTTGAAACAGAAAGGTCTTGCTGATCTCGCTCAAGTGTGGATCCGGAGGGGATTATTGTGGTGGTGGTGAACAGGATCCTGGACCTTCCGACCCGCCGACTGAGGGGCCGACAGATGGTTGTGGTTCGGGTCCAGGTTGTGCTGCTGGATTTTGCTGCTCTAAGTGGGGATATTGTGGTCAGGGTCCGGAGTATTGTTGAAATTTTAGTCTAGTGGAGGGCGATGGGATCAGTCAATCGGCAAGGGTCTCAAGTTCTTTTCATACTAGGGAGGAATATCTGGAGGAACCGTCCGTAATGCTATTATCTCTATGTTAACCGATGAACTTTGCTTTTCAAGTCCCTAATTTACATGAGCACTTTACCTGAAAGGGCGTGGAGCAGTCAGCAAAGCCATTCGTTACTTTGTCTGCCTCGCTTAATTTTATCACTCGCGTTTTGGTGTTGACTGAGAATATGTCGCTGGATGTAGCGCTTGTTCTTAATTCAATTAAGTTCATCAAGACGTTGGGAAATATATCTACCTGCAGTCTCAGATCATTTGAGTAAGGTTACAGAACATTACCGTTTCTTCATTTCTTGGCTCATTCCACAACATATATTGCGCCATGCGTTTTGGAATTACCCGGCGGTCATCCGCGCGGCACTTTCAGTCGATCCAGGTTACACCATCTCACTGCGTCTGGATAGTAGATTGTGTTCGGTTCCTGACGCTGACATGCTTTTGCAATAACTTTACACAATAGCGGCAGAATCCTTTTGAAGTGTACCCCGCGTTTGGGGGCTTCAAGGCATATTGGATCTCATATAGGGACGCATCCCAAGTATGACAACAGGAAGTCCGGTTAAGCATAAAGTCTTTTCATCGCTGTCGTATTGTCATGTTCCCAAACTGCAAGGCCACACTCGTGGCGTGACATTGGGGTCTGAATACATCTACGGCATCGACTGTCTCCGCTGTCGTCGACGATCCTGCCTGAATGCTGCTTTTCTCACTGCATTCAAATTAACTACAGACCATACTTGTTCCTCTGACTGATCTTGAAGTTTCAAGGAAGGTAAGCAACATGTCTTGGCTGTTCCTCACAATAAAGCTGTTCGAGCCGGTCCAATCTATCCAGCTCACTAGTTGACTGAGCTGGACTTCCTGAGCCAAAGGCTTTTCTGCTTGCCAGCTCTTTGGACCGGACTTGAAAGGAAGCCTGACTTCAGAAGTCTATAAGAAGAGGTCTGACAACCTGCTTCATGTGGTGCTGAAGACTGATTATCGCGACACAACTACATTCTATCTACATGATCCTTGGCTTGAACAACGATTACAACTCTGTCAGAATCATTATCCTACCACAAATATGTATATCGAATCTTCCATCACCACACTCGCTATTCTCCTCAGCACTGCTTTTGCAGCTGCTATGCCATCTCTCACCGAACGCCAGGGAAATTGCCGCAGTGCCCGGGACTGCGGAGGAGGAATGTGCTGTTCTCAATACGGTTATTGCGGAAGTGGTGCCGAGTATTGTAAGTACCCGACAACAGTGCATCACAGAATGTTCAAATTATGAATTTTCGTTCTTGAAACAGACATCTCTAAGGATGAACCTATTGTTCTGTGCTGATCTGGGATCTTTCGATTAGGTGGTGGTAGTAGCGGGATCGTCACTGCGCCTGTCCCAAGTTCTACTTCTGGAGGCGGTTGTCCTGCTGGAATGTGTCGATCAAAGTGGGGATATTGTGGTACTGGCCCTGAGTACTGTGGATGAATCTGGAGGATGATCCTGAAATACATGTTGCGTGGCGAAAATGATACTTTGGCGTAGTCAGTGAATCAAAGAGCTATGATCTATTGGGGAAATATAGTTGTGAGTTTTCGAATGAGAAGCGCGACTGTCCATACAAACAATGAAGCCAAATGTGGTACTGGTAAGATCACCTGAATTTGTTGATTGTAAATAGACACCGCTTGAGAGTTAAGCGAGAACCCAAAGGGTCGGCGGGCTGCACCTGCCAAACGTTAAAAAATAATTTTGCTTAGCTGATTCGAGAGGATATTGATCTGCACGAGAATCAGTAGTTCCTTCCTTCTCATAAAAGCTGTGCAGCTACTTAAGCTGGAGCTTCCTTGTGAGATTCTTCCTCTCCTTGACATCCATCATCATCTTTTGAATCGCAGACCATCGCAAACATTATCACTACAACGATCCAACCCATCACCACTAAGTCAACTACGGTAAGTTTTACGTATCAAATCCATTCCCTGCCCAGATTGCCCTAATTCTTCTGGACAACTGGCTGATACCTCTATAGATACCCAAGAAGCAACAGGATACACAACATGCGTTTCTTCCTCATCCTTGTAGCCACAGGAGCTGCCATCGCTCAAAAGTACGGGAACGGAAATCCAAACCCAGCCCACTACACCCGATGGCCACGAGCTACCGATGCAGCACGACCGACTGGAGACTCAAAACCACATATCCCACCAGTGCTCCCAGGGTACAAGGCTGAGATTTTTCAGTGCATGATGGGAGGTGATACGACCGGTTACTGCTGCCAGACTCTGACCAAGGACGGCGTTGGAATGGGCTGTAAGTGTTTCATGTTATCTATGATTGCTTCAACATGACCGGCTGACTCGCATATAGGCAACAATGCTACTGCCCTGATCGCAAATTTCATGGAAGAGATTATTACCTTCGATTGCCCCATGGTCATCAAGGAAGTTGAGCAGAAGCATACAATCGGCGCATGCTGCTCTACCAATGTAAGATCCTTCTCCTTGGTCTTAATTTGAGACCATGCTGAAGTTTCAAGGCGACCATTGTTACGCCAACGATGTCTCTGTACAAATGTCAAGGTTCAACTCTGACCAAGATTGACGTCGAAGCGAAGAAGCCAGAGGTTGTTGCGCCAATCTTGAACACACTCACAGGCTAGAAAAGGGAAGCAAGATGCCTGTTTATGGCCAACATGGAGGTCATTTGGTGAGGTCCCCTTAAAAGGCTTTGATTACTCTGGAGTATAAACTTTACATGGGGTGGTGTATACTTGAAAGCATCACATTTGTAGGATGCTTCCATCGAACTATATCTGGGCTCTCTTGCATGCCACTTGGCTGGAACTTGCAAAGAGTCCCTTTTCATCATCACAGTGCGACTTCAATACAAATAATGGGCCTCATTCAGTTTATGACGGTGACAGTCATTTGAGTGATTTTGCCACCCAGGTACAGATCATCATCATCTTTACTTCATCAATGACACGGTCTTTTGTGCCCCCAAAACGCCAACTTTATCTTCAAATCGATGCCAGACCTTCGACCACCCGACAACATATAGCCCCCAGTTCTACTATGCAGCTTAATCAAACTGTATAGCTGTCAGTGAACATTCAGGCATATTGACTAGGAGCAAGACTTACAGGTGTCAAGAAAGATTCCGCTACGAATCTAGCACGGGCATTCAACTGTCCAAGAATTAGTCCTGTAGTGACGAAACATGGGGAAGACCTACGAAAAGCTTCATCTCCGAGATCTCCTTATCTACCTCCTCCATAAACTGGATGATAAAGTCCACCAACTTGTGCTTCAGCATCTCCTCGGTATGGAAGTTCGTGATCAGGAATGAAATGTCATAGCCCTGTCCTTGTCAGCATTCATATTTCCCTAGTCAACGTCCTGCCACCAACCTTGACTGGTTTCCTCCGCAATATAAAGAAAGCCTCCGCTCTTTGCGTCAGGAATCTTGTGAACTTGTGAACCAGAATATGCTCAATCTCATCTGCCTGCTTGATCTTGATGCTTATCCTGACGCTGTTGATGCTCGGCTCGATCAGCACCCGCTCGTTCTCGTTTCGGGCCACGGTCAGAGGGTTCAGCAGAACTTCAGGAGATGTCTGCGCCTCTATCTCGGGGACATTATGTCTTTCTGAGGTTTGTGATGCGAAGTTCGAGAGACAGAGCGCCGCTGTCAGGGAGCTTCGGACGCATTGAAGGTATGGTCGCAATGATTGAGACTACAGGGCATTAGAATATTCATGTAGTAATGCATCAACCTAGGGCCACAAATAACTCACCATGATGTCTATTCGTGAGTTGTGAAGCCCTCCAACTACGACCTGCAACTGTGATGTGGGGGATGGTCGTTCAGATCTGGGCTGGCGTTGGTTGGTGGGGTTGGATCTCAGGCACCCTGGGCCTCGCAAGCGCGCTAGTTGAGCCGCCGCCGCTCTTCTGTTTATTTGTTGTCTATTCCTCGACTTGGTCATTAATTCGACATATCACCATATTAACGCTTTTGTCTAGGTGAAGGCAGAGGCCACTTCCTGCGAGAACTCCACAGATCCTCCATACAAGCCTCCCATAGCTCATCACAAGAGCTTTCCCTCCACCGCTTCGACCCCGCCACAAACATGGCTACCATACCAGGTTTGTAATGCACCCATCAAGCATTCTACAACGTACTAATGACCGCAGTGATTGTCAAGCATCAAGGCAAGAAGTACGATGTCGAACTCGATCCTACCTCCGTCGGCGAAGTCTTCAAGTTCCAGCTTTACTCCTTGACTGGTGTTGAGCCAGACCGACAAAAGATCCTCGTGAAGGGTGGCCAACTCAAAGATGACACCGATCTTTCGAAACTTGGCGCGAAGCCAGGTCAGACATTCATGATGATGGGTACAGCATCCGGGGCTGGCGATCTTCAGCGACCTAAGGAAGCTGTCAAGTTTGTGGAGGACATGACCGAAGCTGAGGCAGCTCAACAAGTAGGCGCTACACCAGCTGGTCTGCAGAACCTGGGAAACACATGCTACATGAACTCAGCGCTGCAAACATTAAGAGCTGTTCCGGAGTTGCAACAAGAATTGTCCAGATACACTGCTGGGCCAACTCCTGGTGGTGGCGCAGGTTCATCTGCCCTTGGAGACCTTAGCATGTTCGGACTTGGTGGCCTTGGAGCTTCTGCGGACCTGACTGCTGCTCTGCGAGATCTATACACGCAGATGGGTCAGACTCAAGAAGGCTTTCCGCCGCTGGCTTTCCTCAATGCCCTTCGAACCGCATTTCCACAATTCGCCCAGAAGTCAAAGACGGGTCATGGCTATGCGCAACAAGATGCCGAAGAAGCTTGGTCGCAAATTGTGCAGCAATTACGCCAAAAGCTCACGATCAAGGGAAAGGGTGACAGTGACGAGGATACAACCTTTGTTGACAAGTACATGGCTGGAAGATTCTCGTCTGTTACCGAATGCGATGAGCAGGCTGCCAAGGACCTCGGTGAAGAGCCAGTGAAGGGCGAGGATGTCTTTTTGAAGTTGGATTGCCATATTAGCGGTACTACAAATCATCTCAGGGATGGAATTTTGGCAGGTTTGGAGGAAAAGATTGAGAAGAACTCCGGTGTTCTCGGTCGCGATGCCATTTACACCAAGAAGTCAAAGATCGCACGGCTGCCAAAGTACCTTACTGTTCACTTTGTTCGATTCTTCTGGAAGCGCGAGGCTCAGAAGAAAGCGAAGATCATGCGAAAGGTCACATTTCCGGATGAGCTGGATGTGGTTGAATTCTGCACAGACGAGCTTAAGGCAATGTTGATTCCAGTCCGAGACAAGGTTCGCGAGGTGCGAAAAGACGAGGAGGACATTGAGCGAGCCCGCAAACGCCAAAAGAAGATCCATGATAAGGCAGTTGCCGACGAGGCTGCTGGTATCGTTGACTCCGTATCTGAATCGAAGAAGGCCGACGAAAATAAAACCGACAATAAGAAGAAAGACGACAAGAAGGATGGCAAAGATGCCGCCGGAGATGTTGCGATGGAGGATGTCGTCTACAAGACCGATGCTGAGATTGATGCAGAGAAAGCCGCAGCTATTCTTGAGGCAAAGAAGGAGCTTCATGCTTTGATCAACCCCGAACTATTGAAGGACGAGGGATCGAATAAGTCCGGTCTCTACGAGCTCCGTGGTATTGTCACACATCAAGGTGCCAGCGCAGACAGCGGACATTACACGTCATACGTCAAGAAGCAAGGTCCACTTGATCCCAAGACCGGAAAGCGTGGTGAGGAGGATGGAAAGTGGTGGTGGTTCAACGATGACAAAGTTTCAGAAGTCGAGGCAGATAAGATTGTAACTCTATCTGGTGGTGGAGAGTCCCATTCTGCTTTGATTCTGCTTTACAGAGCCATTCCTCTGCCTTCAGCTGAGGGCACTACAGAATAAGTGGTCATGATGTATGAAGGAATGTTTGCATGGCGAGGCGTTACGTTGACTTGATGCGTGAGGCAAAAGCGGTGCGGTATATTCTTGATAGAGAATCGGAAGACGCTGAGAGCAAATAGACCTTCGAGGATGGACCCATGTAGATGCTCTTGCTCCCTTGAAGTCCGTGACAAATGCCTCATTTAAAGACCAAAAATAAGTGACACCAAAGTGGCCAGCCCAAGGACTCAAAAGTCTCCGGAAAATACCCATTTGACGAATCTCATGATCTTTCGTGCATTCAACCTCCATATTTCGAACATCCCTGGCCTAGGTTGTTCGTCACTTCTCATTGGCTAGCTTGAAATAGGGTGGAAAAGTAGGCGAAATGTCTCCGGAGGTTCTTGGTAACTACAAATACCAGTCCCCTTCTTTCCACTTAAGTAGCTTCCGATCCATCATAAAATCATTATATTATTTCAACATGTCTGATCATACCCATCATCACCATCCGCATTCTGAGAATACCGATAAGAATCATTCCCACTGGAAGTAAGTATTTCCCTCTCCTTCGTGTGACAGATTGGACTGGACAAGTACAGACCATACATGTCATCGAGACACCTCGACTCCGAGTTCATCACTGATGTTGCTAATAACGAGAGTCGCTCACTGATTCTCGCATAGTGAAGCGGCATCGACGTACAACTCCAAGTTTGCCAAGACCATCCAACAGATCATCGACGAGATTCAAAAGCACTACGAATGGCTCGGTGTAGACTGGGCAGAAGAGTCCGATAGCGAGGACGAGAGCTCTTCAGCATCAACAAAGAAGGCTGTCCGACTGCTAGATTATGCTTGCGGAACTGGTTTGGTATCACGTGTAAGTCCATCTTCCTTTCTCCAGCAAGAAATGAAGCTTGAGCTGATGGCTGAACAGGCATTGGCACCATATATCACGCAGAGTATAGGCGTCGACCTTACAGAAGGCATGGTGAAAGAATACAACACGTCCGCCCGGAACCAAGGCATCCCGGAATCTGAGATGTTAGCTGTTCAAGGAAATTTGATTGATGCCAACAACCCCAATCCTCCAGCGCTAGCTGGTAAGGAGTTCTACGACTTTGATATTGCGGCTGTTGGATTAGGTTTCCATCATTTTGACGACCCGGCGCTGGCAGCGAAGAGATTGGGAGAGAGGCTGAAGAAAGGTGGTGTGTTGTTCATTGTGGACTTCTTGCCACACCAGCACTTTCCGTGAGTTAAATTGCCTTGCTATACTCCTTGCTTTGACATTTCGTTTTCTATCGATTTAACGCTCAAAGCTGATCATTACCAGAGCGGACGATGAGGATGGCCACAAAGCCGCCAAGACCATCACGCACATGGGTTTCTCGCAGGAGGAAGTGAAGAAGATGTTCGAGAACGCTGGAGTGGGCGCGAACTTTGATTACAAGGTTATTGGAAAGGGAATTGTATTTGAGGGAGGTGGGAACAAGATGGAGAGGAGTGTTTTCTTTGCTAAAGGAGCCAAGTTGTAATGCTATTGCGTGAGGAATGGATAGAATAACGATGATTAGAGGCAGGAATGAGCTTGATACAACCTTGTCTAGAAAATAAAGTGATATGATACTGCATTTGTTAGACCATTGACATATTAGCTCATTGGTTTGCCTGCTTATTCCAGCATCGCTTCTACTTCGTGGCTTGACAGCAATAGCTCCTCATTAGCTTCTTGCTAGATCTAGTCAACTCGATTCCGGGGAGTCGGCCAGAATTGAAAGAGGGAATCATCGAAGACTGGAACTTTATCCAATACAATTCTATACAACATCATCAAACACACTTTTGTTGCACGTCGCAATGTGCAATTGCCATTTTGAGACAGATATCAGTCGTCACCGCGTCGTATCGGACGTTGCGGAAGCAACGATTCCGAATCATGAACGACATCCCAGAACGAGGTTGATATCCTAAACAGGAGATTCTTGGACTTTTTGATGCATGTCGCATTTTGGATTTGCCTCTTTTGGAAGTCTTGGTTTGAGAAGCGGGACGTTCCGAGATCGAAAGAGGCAATTGCACGGCTTGAGAAGTGTCATGTACTGGTGTCGCTTTGACGTTTGCTATCTGAATGGCTTGCGGATGCGATCGTGTTTGGTGGCAAAGATTTCGATAGTGTATGATGTATCAGACCTCTTTTGAAAGAAGAATAGAATTTATCGTGGTTCAAGAAAGCATGAGGTAAACGTGTAGAGGAAAGTGATGATCTGAAGGATGCTGTCCATGTCTCGGGTACCTGAACCGAGGCACGAGTCAAAAAAGCTTTAGTGATCTTTTTCGCGAGTCAGCTCAGCTTTATTGTAGGCTCATTTACGAAAACGTCTACACATATTCGGCAAGCCGAGGAGAGAGAGAGAGAGAGGATGTCAGCCCAGCAGCAAAAGATTCGAAGGATAGTCTGGACTGGCGCAATTGCAGCGGTCACAGCTACTGGAGCTTGGTATGGCGCCGGGCTGAAGACGAGGTCCGAAATCAAGCAGGTATGGTCTACTCCCAACAGATGGCTCGATGATACTGATGGAGAACTGGCAGAAACGAGAGAAGCAGCGCGAAGCTACACCCGCGGAGAAGATCGCACAGCTTGAGGAACAACGCGGTGGGTTGATTGCTAAGAGACTGGGCCTGGAAAGGAAGATCAAGGAGCTGGAGATGAGAGCTAATGGGGCCACGAGGGAAGAGAGTATGCAGGGGCAGGAGAGAAAACGTTGATGGTGCAAACGAAGTGGAAGGACAACGGGCTTCCGGAAACAAGACGTGATTCTACGTTGGAGCTATGGACCACTCCTTGGGCTGCAACCAGGACCAGAGCAGAAGGCGACCATAACCCAACCCGGCTTCACATTGCCCATGAAATCTAGACACGCCTCATCCTGTCGTGAGGACACGAGATGTATCACTAGTCTGGAGCAGCGTGGAGGCACATGTCTGTTTGTTCACACGATGATGTACACCCGAGGACGCGAATGCATGGCTTGGCTCATGTTGAATATCGATGGAGATGCGACAAGATTCTTTCTATGAACCACTTCGCTCTCATAGGACTAAGATGCCGCAAATCGCAGTATGGAGAATGGAAATCCAGCCTACCAAAGCGTGCTTCGATCACTTTGATATAGCTTCAACATCCAACTCTGGGCTTGGAGATTCTATGCCTCGCGCTTTCTGCCCACCAATCTCCAACGGTTCCTGTTGGCTACAGGTGTAAGCCAGTCCTCTATCTACCATGCTACTTGCACCTTAATGATACAACTAAGATCAGTCTAAGCCGGCTTTTGAGCTCTAATTAACGTCTGAGGCTTGCCGTCAAGCTTAGAAACGGCATCCCGAAATCAACATGTCATTTGCGGCCTGAGTGACAGAGAGCCTCCGTGCGAGTATCTTATCATTACTCCAATCCTGCCGTTCGAGGATCAGTATCAAGCCGGGCAGTGACGAAGCGGGTCTGGCTTGAGGGGCATGAGAATCGGCTTCTCTACCAGGATTTTCGTCATGGCGGTTGCTGAACATGATGGGGACAATGGAGTTTGGTTATGGGTTTGTGACCTTGGCTGGGAAGTCTATGCCCCAGATCCAGGCGGCATGATGAGTAGAACGAATAGCCGGAACGATCGCAGGGGCCCCATCTCTTGTATTGGACAGAGGGGAGGCTGGCAGCTTTTTAACTCTTGTAAGGGATGAGCAGATCATATTATTCATGATCTACCGAATATATCGTGGGGAACATTACCATCATTATGAACCTCCATACAAAGACTACTGCTAGGCTCTGACATGTTTTGTGACAAGAGAGGCTTGAGCTATATCATTGGGGTTTGAATATGTGCCTGTCCCGAAGACCTGGACCACAAATCCGGTTCTTGCCGCAACCCATCTTATGGATTCTATAAGTGACGAATTCTGATGAATACAATCAAATATGTGGAAGTTGGAGTAGATTAACTCCTTGTAACCTCAAATGCTGGCAAAGCTTATAATCTTACAAAAGCGAACATTCTAAGCCACGACCAGAATGGGAATTCCGCATTCCCATCAATGGGTTCTTGTCGCGTGGGTTGTAAAATTACATCAATGGCTTGGATGCGGCCATTTGTTACGGACGTGTTAGTGATCGAATAAACGTCAAGAGTTTACTATGCTTTGCGTTATCTCTCAAAAGCCTTCAAGAGGTCTTAGAATATTTATCTCGAAGGACCTTAGCCTTCCCTGCCTCGCTGGCTGCTGTTGGCTGCTGAGGAATACAGGACATTGGCAATTTGCACTTGTAGACCTTCTTCAGCATGAAACAACTAAGCCGCACTGGCAGGTCGTGGGACTCGTGGCAGCCGTTCGAGCTGTTCGGATTGCTGTCATCGTACTGACAGAAAAAGCAATTTTAAAGCCACAAGGATAATCGACGTTGATTCTGATTCCAACATCACTTCAACAACCTGTCCACAAGGAATATACCAGCAATTATGCCCCTCGGACATCTCGGGAATCTATCTCAATTCTTGGCAAGCAGCTTTTGCATGATACGCGCCATTCTTCTTACTCGCATGCGAGACCTGTCCATGTTCATGTTCCCAGGTCTGCGGGCCTGGCCAAATATTGGTGGACTCCTCCGAAATATGATCCCCAAAGACCAGACGATAGAGTAATATGCGCTTGTGTTAAGGGTTTGGACATGTCTGCTTCGACTGCCCACAACTCTCTCTCAAGGAAAGAAATTCGACGACGAACGGTGTCAACAATGCTCGATGTCGACTTTGTGCGGCTTGCGCAGAACACATCACCCACCGCCTCTGCGTCCGAGACGAGAGGCAAAGAGGGACAAGGGAAAGGGCAAGGAAAAGTCAGTGCTTGTAAACGAAAGCCACGATCCTAGTTTCCTTGACGTCAGTCGCGAGCCAATCGATTCAGAGCGGAAGAGCCTGCTCAATCGACCCTCTGCCAACTTTGACTGGGCGCGAGAAGACCAGCTTTCAACAATCCTCGAGAATCTTGACGATAGTGCCAGTCGAAGAGGCGACGACCAGGAAGATCAACAGCCCCTCACTCCCGTTCCCGAGCAAGCGCCAAGAAAGCCGCGAGTGATAAGATCTCGTGTGAAAAGAACTCGCTTTGTGGAACACCTTTCCAGCCCAGGACATATATCGAAGCAATACAGGGAAAAGATGTCGTCCATGTCCGGCAGGAGAACTCCAGAGACCCCGCGTCCTATTGCGGCGCCGCCGAGAGATGTGAGTTGATCTGGCGGATTGTTTGTGCGTCCTGTGGCTAGAAAAGAAGCTAATGCGGAGTCTCGAAAGCTCGAATCGATAGCTTATATCGACAAGTCCCTTGTATTCGAACATTTCACCACAGACGATGCATGGGAGCTCGGTTCTGCTCTGCGGAATCGTCTGCTGCCCCTCTCTACACCGGTCGTAATCAATATTTCCCTCGCGAACCAGAACCAAATCCTCTTCCACACATGTACGCACTCAGGGGTGATGCCCGATAACGACAGCTGGGTCTCGAGGAAACGGAAGACTGTTCTGCGATGGGGCTGCTCGACGTGGTACATGCACTGCAAGTTCGATGGAGATGAGATTGCCTTCAGGGAGAAATATGGCCTGGGCAATAGTGCGGGGGAGTATGCCATACATGGTGGGGGTGTTCCAATCAGGGTGACCGGGGTCGAAGGTGTCGTCGCCGTCGTCGTCGTGAGTGGATTGAAACAGAGTGAAGATCATGGTGTAATCGTGGAGGTGATACGCGAGTTGTACTATTGACGGGGACTTTGGTAAATATGGGCCGGGGCGTGTATAAAAAAGGAAGATCAGGGGGCACAGGTCACTGAAGATTTGGTTTTTGGAATTTTTGTATCATAATAGACTACCCGAAGACCGAGCTGATTATAGCCAGGATCTTCAAGGAGCGAGTGTTCCTATGCGATATGGATGAATGCGAATAATGTGTTACACGCCAGTCTTTCTTTCTCCAGTGTCTATTATCCAACTGTGACTTGGGTGTCCATTCTCAACGCCATGGTTCAGTATCTATGAGCACAGTATATTGGACGAGTGCAAAGTTTCTGTACACCGAAGAGGGCCAGGAAGATTGCTCGAAATGCCGCTCCAAATCCAGCCGACTGCTGTTACTGTCGGACCTTATGTACGCTCTCGCAGAATCTCAGTACTTTCATTTCTAGACCTGCAACTCCCGTCAAACTTGTCCCTGATACGTCTCGAAAACGTCCAGATAGTTGAGGCCATGTATCGATCAAGTTACACAGCAATAGTAGTTGCACTTGTCACTTCAATGGCAGCCATCTCCGTCCGATCGAGTTCACTCGCTCCACGAGCCAATTTTTGCATGCCAACAAACAGCTCATATTCCTCCCTCAATGACCTCTTCTCTCTCACAGCCGCCGATACCATCAAATATCATTCGACCAAGCCAATACACTTCATGTACTTCCATCCGCCATCAAGTGCTGCCACTGCTGGCAACGGCGATCTTCTCGTCCTCTAAAAGAAGCACTACAAGACCCACTTCCACTTGACCAACGGCAAGCTCACCTCACAACGCCGAATGGCATGTCTTGCTTGATCTCTTCTTATATTGGCGCGAGGGACGCTTGTAGTTTGTGGAGCTTTCCCGAACCCGAAGTCTATGGCGAGAAATCAGACTTTGAGAGCTGAAGACCAATGCCTTTTGAAAGTTACCACCAAGGTCTTGTTTCCCGTCTCCAATGGCGTGGTTTATCACAAACGTGAGTAAATTCTCTTCGGCCAGTGATGCTGTTACTGATCAGTTCTTTAGCTCTACAGATCCGTCGTTCTGAACCCGATAAATTGCTTGACTACTGCGGCAGTGGGTGTGACACTTATGAGCGTTGTAGATTTCTCTACTCTCAAAAGTAATGAGAGATCTCTGACATGAGTGACCTAGATCCAGCAGTTTTGATTGTTGAGCCTGGCTGGTACCCATGTCCGGAAGATGGATGCTGATGTTTCTCTGAAATGTTGTCTTTCCTGCTTTGTTAACCATGTAAGATGGCACCATATTTCCTGTATTTCTCTCTCAGAATTCTCCGCACATCTACTGGCAATATATATTTAGGACCTTATCTGTTCATTCGCCTCGATATTTCATCACATTTCTCATGGTTCTCGTGCAATGTTGTTAGCTGAAAAGCAACTCCAAAATTTCTCAACCCTAATCAATGGGCTCCGCGTTGTAACCATCAGCGGAAAATACTAAAAAACCTTACAAGATGCAGTATATTATGTAGTAGGCACCAGATGCATGAAGACGATAGAACACAAGCATTCTGGTTCAGGTCAACAAAGGGGAGGATATGGGAGTGTGGCAAGCGACTGCCAAGACTGCTTGTGCAACGCCAACGCGGGGGAACCAAGCTCCGAATCATCATCAGCTTCATGGCTGTGTGATGATGTTGCTGCAACATATCCCCCATATCATTTGATTGGCAAATGAGAAGCACGCCTTTTCATCATCCGCTAGCAGCCACCAATTTTAAAGTGATGCCTAAGTCCTAAGACATAAGAGCCAACCAGAGATGAGGCAGCTGGCACGGTGTTAGGGAATGAGGATGGTGTGAGATACTAAGTACTCGTGATCCTCTCAAACCATGCTCCCAGATCTTGCGCTCCAAATGTCTCGCAATCTTGAAGATGTTTACTACAATGGACCAGAAACAGCATCTCGAGGGGCATGTTTCCCAGCTAGAGATCGACACTACAAGCAATACGACTCTATATCACATCTACCATACAGGCTACTATAAAAATGGCTACTCAATCCATACACAGAGCGACTCAAATACGCCGCTGAATCGCTTTCCCGACTCAACAGTCGGTACAGAGATTCACACGGAGGCTGTACAGCCGAGCCTGTTTAGCTGTCACCGAATGAAGACCTCTCCGAAGAAGATCTGCAAAGCAAAAGCTCTTGACAACCCGAGATGCGATCCAAGAACCGAGTCATCTCCATATTTCGTCCATCTGCCAACCATCTATGGCAAGAGTCCTCCATACACTCTCCGCCATGGTGGTACGAAAGCGGCGCCTACGGCTTGCTTGCTCCACTGTTCGGCATTCTGGCGAACATGGAAATTGGAGTTTGGGGATATACTAGCACAACCTGGGGTAATTGATGGTAGAGGCGTGGTCAATATCAAATATGGGACGACTAAGGGTACTGATGGGACTTTTCAGGGATACGAGGTCCGACCGAAGAGATACGTTGGAGAGTCGGGTAAGGGATGGCATCAATTACAAGCAACCCAGAACGAGAAAGACGTCGACCTAGCTGAAAAGCCTAGGCCTGAGGAATTTGTATTACTGAAGTGGGCTGCACCTCTTTCGTCCCATACCCGGGAATATCAGTTCACGTGGCGGGGTTTTGATTTTGTCTGGAAGGGAACACATACAGTACAGCCATGCAAGAAGATCTATCGTCCATTTCTGCGTTACAGCAACCTGAAGCTCGTTGTCTACATCCCTGGACATTATGGCGAGGAGGTGGAGGAATTGATCCTGGCACGGTACACGTCTGTGGCTTCTTGTCGTAAATCCGGTCGATTGTAGGTTTTGGTGCTTTCACTCTTTGCTCTGTCAAGACTTTTCCAGGACATCAGAAGTTCTAATGAGCCCGCAGGGAAGTCTACCAGCATGTCATCGATTGTTTTTTGTCCCAACATGCGGCTGTTCTTCAGCAGTATGAGCCTGCTCCGACCGATGCTCCTCACGGCACCCATGAGCAAGAGAAGTATCCCAATGTTCAGACTTTGGTCCCCGAGTCCAGTGCCAAGACTTCTCAAC
This sequence comes from Cadophora luteo-olivacea, assembly GCA_026120085.1. Lineage (NCBI taxonomy): Eukaryota > Fungi > Ascomycota > Leotiomycetes > Helotiales > Ploettnerulaceae > Cadophora > Cadophora luteo-olivacea. Next base: position 82,214 of record JALRMC010000064.1, on the reverse strand, counting down.
GACTCGCCGATGTTGTGGTCGGCACTGCTATGTGTATGATTATTGGAGAGTTCACGAAGCGCCAGGTTTTGATCTCTATAGTTCTTGCTCTGCTTGGAGCTTACGATGGTTGAATCAGTCTCATGGGGGTCGTTGTATCATTCTATTGCATTCATTATACCCTGTGTCGATTTTAGGAAGTTCACATGTTGACAAAAGCTTATCGATGCCGCTTGTCATCTGATTTTTACCCCAGACATATTCTCTTCCTGTTGGCAGCCTATGCTTTTCAGCGGCGATACCAGCAGGCTTTGCCACTCCGAGGGCAAGACTTTTTGAATACCGAGTACCTCCCTCCTCGCAATATGTCCAACCCACCAGATATCCTCCATATCGGCCGCGAGTGCGAGGAAATGTGCTAAAATTGCCAGTGCTCTTGGTCGTTTCTCTCCAACCAGTTCGACGAATTTTCTCGGGACCAGAAGTGCGAATGCTATCATTCTTCTACATATTCCCATCTTATGCTCGCCTGACTTGAGCGCCAGCTGGATACAGCCTGTATTGTCGAGTTTAAATCAGTAAAGATGCTTTTCGCTCCTTTCAGAGTGGAATTAAGGATGAAGCACTTTGGAGCCATCACCTTCACCCAGATATGAAGTCCCAGCTGGCTCTGATGATTTTAGATAAATTGAACGTACCAATGTAGCTTAATGTCTTCTCGTAAGACTGCTGGGTTTCCGAGTCCATGATCTCTCCTAGAACATTGTGCTCGAGCAAATCTGCTAGCCCTTTCCGATTACTCTCGGCAAACAAAACATCTCCATCAGCAAGAAATGGCCGGGATCTGGCAATAGCCATGATCTTTGCAGTCTCCAAGTTACCGAGCGTATCAAATGCGATGTGGAATACTGGTCCTGATCCCCGCGCCATCTGCAGCCATTCCATTGGAGGTTGGTAAGGATCTAAAGACCTATCTTGCAAGGATGCAAAAGAATCTATCAATATCAAGCTTGATGCAAAACACACTGCATCTGCGCTTTTCGAATCCAATCCTGCGACTGCATTGCGATGTTCTCGTAATGACAACCCCATGTACTCTTGCCGAGCGACGAGTAATTCGGGGTTGGCGGGGTCGGACTTCAGAAGGTGAAGTGCGGACAATGAGAACATCTGATAGAGGAGATTATCATTTTCGAAAGCAAGATTCGGAACATCGACTGACCATGCATGTCGGACAACCTCGTTATGACATGCAGGTAGCGTGAGACTTGTGTTTTGGATGTAATTCTGCAAGAGGCGAAGCTCCAGCAGACGACGGGCTCTGGATTCCTGCAAATGCACAGGGTCGGGACCTAGGGTTCCAGTCATATACAGAGGCTGTTGAATGTCATCATATTTTCCTTGAGACGGAGGAAGAGGGTCGGTCAAGCTTGCAGAGTCTGAATGATCAGAGCCTTCTGTTTTGTTGACTTTGCTCGGCTGAGACGGTTTGATTGGAATCGCTCTCGTGTCGGTATACTCGCATGCAACGGAGTGGCGATTACAGCTCCCGCATACTGGGCGGATTTCATCACACTGCTAACAAATTAGATCAAAGTCATGTGGGACAACGACGTCCTTCAAAGTACGAAGACGCTCTACCCACTTTTACTCTTCGGGCACGACATCTACTACAGCCTGTCTTACTTTTGGTATGGTACAGTCGTGGAAGCTTGGTCGATACCGGTATCTGTGATGCGATTTTCTTGGACTGGTGAGGAGAGTCTTGGGTATAATCGAACGTCTTCTCCATTGTTGATGTGCGGCTTCACCCATTCGTCAAAGTGGTATGACGCACTGTGCTTTGGGTGACCGATCTGAAAGTCTGCAAGGGTGACCTGGGACCGATACCGAGGAAATCAACTAGGACTTGTAGTGGGGATTCTGGTGATATTTGCGTACATGTCTCGTCTCGAAGTAAATTGTAGGGTACAATCAAGCTTCCCAATAACGTTTACTCTCCTTTGCGAGGCGCAGTGATCTACCGCACTCGCTTACTGAGAACTGGGCAAAGGGCTGGGATTATCGGTATCGTTTAGACAGGGGGTTCTTCAGCTTCCGTTGATTTGTACCTGCTAAGCGAGCTGTCAACTGTTGTTCTGCTTTGTTCGGTAACATCAATTTCGCGATGCCTTCCATGTTCTTGCTTGTCCAAATGCCAATTAGCTTCCTGGCCGGATCAAGTCTCGTTATCATGGTACCATTGCCCTTATTAGGCGTTTTGTGACCTTTAACTCAAGTCTGCTCGCTCCATGTTTCCCTCTCTTTTATCTTCGTTCCATTCTGAGGGGCATTCTTTCTAGACTACAGTACAATCTCAACTGAGACAAGGTCTCTACAACATCCGTGTCATCCTCCAATGCAGCACTTTTCAGTCTATACAGCATTTCCACGATAAATTCGAGACCACAATTCACCAGAAGTAGACACTGCGAGCCTTTCATCCCCAACAGGAACCAGCAAGCCATAACCGAAGCTTCCAGGATTGACGAATACAAGGAACCTCGTCCGAACCAGATACCTATTCCCTTACAAGCGATGACTGGCATCGACGTAGCCTCGCTGGCAATCTATGGTTTTCTTACCATTCCCCTCCTCTACATACTCGCTCGTCATGGATGGCCCGGATTCCTAGGATGGATCTTCCTGTTTGCTTTCTGTTCACTTCGGATCATCGGTGGAGCTATGGCTCTGATCAATGGCTCGGAAGGCTCATCCACAGCCATCATTTCCAATATGGGATTGTCGCCACTTCTTCTTGCCATGGTGGGAATACTCCACGAAGCGTAGGTAACTCATAATTCATCGAGTCCATATGCGCTGATCATCGAGGTGTAGTCGTCACTACCGTGCTCCAAAGCTCAGCGATAAAATCGAGTGGCTTCTTGTCATTATCATCCATCTCATCATCACAACCGGCCTGGCACTGGTCGCTTCGGGTGCCTCTTCTTTTGGAGCCAAAGATGGGAAGGATAAGAAGGACGAGATCTTCGTCAAGACTGGTATGATGATATTGGTCATTGGATGGGTGTTCATCACCGCTGGGACTCTGGTTTCGTTTCTACCAAGTCAATACAATCGCCATGCACCCGCTTTCATCGACAGCTCGAAGGTCGGTCTCTCCCTCCTAGACTCAACACTGCATGAGTGCAACGCTAACATTCCCAGCTGCTATACGCTGTATTATTCTCCCTGCCATTCGTCTTTGTTCGCTTGATCTACAGTGTGGTGTCAATATTCTCGCCTACCAAAGATCTCAACCCCGTTAGTGGGTCGTTGGGATTGAAGATCGGACTCAGCTTCTTGATGGAGTTGATTACGGCTGTAGCCTGCACATTTGTGGGACTTGCGACACTTCGAATCCGGCGACAGGTCGAGCAGACTAAGCATACGAGGATGAGGTCGCTTGGAGCAAGCCATTGAGCAGTCGAGACTGGCAATTGAGGGACAACCTAAAGCATCGTATAAGCCTCCATATCTAATGTTGTTGGCCAGGCTTTTGAAGTTGGTGGTTCTTGTGGTAGCGCTCTTAGAAGTACCACATGGTTCGTGATGTGGCTGGTAGAGTAATTGGAGTATCTCATCGACACTGCATCCTTCTTGGGGGCCTCGACACTATTGTATGATACGTACCTTCTTAACAAGCACCTATGCTACCTGTTGTATGATCCTACCATGTGGATATTTTCCAAAATTGTGCTGAACAGCCCAAAAAGTAATCACATGGACCTTACGAATGTGGAAGTACAGTGTTTTGCTCAAGATAGAGAGTATATTGCTTACTTCCCTGAATTGCATTCAGTCCAGGTCCGGAACAGGCAAGTGGTTCAGCAACTTGACTTTCCGTCCAAGCGCTTTCAATGCCTTTAGGGCATTCTCATCTCTTAATCTTTCAGTTTCTTTCTCATCTACCAAAACGAAGTCATGTCTCAGCACCTTGCTGCCTTCCTTTACTCCGTATTCCTGAGCCGTTTTCGCGTCCGCAGGGCTGAAGTCAACAATCAAAGACTGCTTGACGCCGAAAACTGCATCAGAAGTCTCGTACGGATCGCCACGAATGTATAGTGCACTACGATGAGAATTAGCTTGAAGGAGGTATATTGCAAAAATTGGTTAAGACATACGTAATCAAATGATCCCAGCCAGGCTTCTCGAACATGAAATGCATGTGTGCTGGTCTCCATGGGTGTCTTTTCAATAGCTTCAATAATTGTCCCACTGGACCATCATGAGGAATTGGATATGGTACAGGCACAATTGCCTTGAACCAGAACACTCCATCCTTGTCGCTTTTCATCACGCATCTTCCGTCTGGCCCATTTCTGTCCGCATGTTGTACATCGTAGTGGCCCGTACTGTCTGTTTCCCAGATATCCACTTTGACCCCCTCAATTGGGTTTCCATTGACATCTTTAATGGTGCAAAGAACCAAGCAAGGCTCTCCCTCCGTATCCTGTGACATGAGGTCTCCGTGTTTCATTGTTTCCGCTTCGTGGGTATGGAATGGACCCAAAACTGAGCCTTCTGTGCTCGCAGGAGGCTTTGGGTGGTCAATTGCGTCGACAAGGAGGGATAGACCAAGGATGTCGGAGAGGAGGATATATTCCTGGTCATTTTCAGTCAGCGTAGGATTAGAGCCGAAATGGAAAGTACTTACATGACGGACGTCAGTACTGATCTGGCCAACTTTCACGAGGAAATTTAATGCCGCCATCCATTCTGTGGTGCTCAATCTTGTTTCTCGCGCGAAGTCGTGGAGATGTGTAACCAGTCTTTCCATGACATAGGTAAGTCGAGGGTCCGAGGACTGCGAATTGATAATTACTGTGTTTTCTGTGATGTTGTCGATATTCAAGTCCTTCATAGGAGGTACATTGATCTCTTCGGAAGCCATCTTGACGTTCAATCGCTGCTGATATGTCTTGAATACTAGATATGTAGAGAGAACACGACGATGGCGGGGTCGAACGCGGGGTCAAAGGAGTATTTAAAGTCAAACAGCTGTGCCACTTTCCGCGTTTGCCGATTTGAACGAGTTCAGAAAGAGGAAAAGGAGTCTTGAAATTACTTCTCGGGAACTCTCGTAAAATCAAAGGCAAGACAAGTTGGGGTTTGGCGCGAGGTTTGTCAGTGATTGTCAATGTTTTGGCGTTTACTCGTCAGCCGGGTCCTGACATCGGCTCCCCACATGCGGGGGATTTGCGACCCCTGTAGAAGGGGGTCAGTGAATTATGCTAGTATCACGTGCCTGAGCAGAGTCCGCAGTTTCCGCAACTTCCGCAAAAGGTCCCGAGCATGCCCTTCCGCTGGGAGAGGTAGGTTGTCGACGGAGAGCAGAACTACATGCCTACGATCACAGACGAATAGAGAGCTCAGATTGCTTATTTTGGTGCCAGCTTCGTTAGCGAACTTACCCCTATTCGGCTGCCGAGGGAAGCGACCTGCACTTCGCAGAGTTTTGTGGCCTGACCACAGTTCTTAAAAGTTGTAACTTTGATGAAGGAATGCTTTCCGTACTCATATGACTTCAAAAATACAGTTAGTGGTAAAAAGCTTGATTGCCCCAGGCGAGGGAAGTAATGTTTTTCTTGACACACGACGAATTAGCGAGCAGTGACATTAAATCACGAAAACGTCGTCAGTACAGTTCCAGAGTTTTGCGAGAGTGGACCAGGGGGTGGGTAATGAGTGCGATTTGAGAACCAAACAGTAATAATGACTACGATACGCGAGTATATTCGCAACCAGAAATTTTGTGAATCACGCATGACACTCAGATTCCTGACCACCCTGGTTCCGGAGCGCCTTCCCTATAAGATATCTCTGCTAAAGAAAGACAGCTAGATACAAATTTTCTAGACAAATCCTCTAACCTCCTCGATTATCTAACAAATTGGTTCCCTGTCTCGATCAACATGTCCTCACTGACGCCTGCACCAGCTCAAAACATCCCTGCAGAAGACAGGAAGTCTCGCCTCGAGCAGCTCCCTAACGAAATACTACATCAAATCATTATGCCGTATGCACCTTCCCAGTGGCATCGAAGCTACTGGATGCGAGACATGTATCAGGTTGCCGACAACGCAGGAGCGACCTCAAAACCCTTCAAAGAGCGGCTCCAGCAGATGCCAGAGAACATTACGAGGACGCTGATCTCTTGTTTGCTCGTATCGAAACGCCTGTACGAAGTAGCGTATCCTCTTTTGTTCCGACATATCCAGTCTAAGCCGAATTTTCCATACACAGTATTTGTGAAGAAAATTATGGCTGCTCCCGACCTCGGCAAGTCGGTCTACAGCATGTTGATTTGCAATCGCGAGAGTCGACACATGGGCGATGTCCTTCATACCGATCAACATAGCCTTGAACACATGGACCTCTCTATACTACCGAAGGAGCTGAAGCGCCTGTTTCCGTCCCTGAGAGATCTGGCCGTTGTAGGTGGGGAATTCGACTCCTTCATCATATATGACTTGCTGGCAGAATTCCCATTTGCGAGATTGCATTTACATGGTTGCCAGCTGCGCAAATCAATGCCAGTTGGTATCCTCGCGGCCTCGCATACACTAACAACTCTGAAACTTATGGGCGAGGAGTCAGCGGTGCCAAACGCTCGACAATTGCTTCCTTGTCTACCAAGAATACAATATCTCGACGTTGGGCAAACTGATATTATTGTGGAGGATTTGGCTCGCATAAATCCTAATGCCAGACTAGTTGGGGTGTTGCTCGAGCTCTGCGAAAGCATAGAACTCTCTGCTCTAGTGGATTCATTGACGGAGAATGTTTCGTTCAAAGACTCTTTAGAGTTGTGCCGCGGCAATTTCAACTGGCACATGGAAAGCTCAAAAACAAAACATTACCGAAATCTGACAAAATTTTTGTTGAAGGCCCCAAAGACACTCAAGTCTCTTCACGTTTTTGACGCTTGCAGATTTGGCCGGAAACCGATATTTCTATCAGGATCTCTGTCAGCCGGTGGAGGAACTTGGATTGGAAGGAACTTATGTAATGGTTACCTTCGATTACTGTATGACCATGAGCGATGCTGAAGATATTGTTCTGGGCAAGCGATACACGTACAGCAGCATGGAAGGTAAGCACTGAAATGTAAGAGAAAAAGACGATGGTGAGTATAGCGGCGACGAAGATAGCGACAATGAAGATAGCGATGACGAAGATGGCGACGACGGACACAGCGACGACGGACACAGAGAAATCGAAGAGAGTTACAGTCAAATATTGGAGAATATGAAGGCCAGATTGTCTACCATTTTGCCCCGAGTACAGGAGGTGAGCGGTCAGGAGACACAGCTCTCGACACTTCAAGTTCTTGACATCTCGTACATCGATCCATACGAAACTGTCAATATCTTAAAGTCGGTACTGCTGAGTGAGCAGACACGACCATTGCGTACGATTGTTCTGAATAAGACCAGTGATATCCTACAGAATCCTCATTTCCCCAGACTATGCCATGACATGGGCTGGCGCGTTACACAGCCGGGATGGCCTCACGAAGCCAACATCACCCTCCATAGAGTAGGAAGTCCGGATCCCGGGCTACTTTAGTGAGATGCATACGATAACTTTTCTATCAATGGAATTCTTTGAACAAAGATGAATTGTGCGCGAAAGTTTGCAACTGAAATCATGACGTGGCCAGAAATTCATGCCCTTCGTTATTCCTTCCCTCATGGCCCCTCGCTTATTCACGGTATTGTAGTGTTCTTCCCATGTAGGACCATCCGTCATTATGTTGACTAGGCAGACAATGCCCAATGGGCAAGAATTACGTTTTTTAATCATCTCATCCGTCCGTCCATCAACCTCAAGAGGAGCCGAAGTCTTCTGATAAGACAGTTTCCTGTAAGATCTTACAACTAGGAGCGTGATGTTGACGGCAAGCATCCCAAGCGAGCCAATCCAAGGGAAGCAAACTTTGCCGTATCGCACCTATGTTCTGAATATTAGCTACAAATCTTCAACTGGTTTTAGAATGGCTTGATTTAGCATGTCCGCGTTCTATTGAACCTAGCAATCCGTAAAGGAAGGGGCTGCAGCTGCGCGGTATCAAATCCGAGACTAGTATCACGACCTAAGATGCTCTTCCAAGGAATTTGAAAAGCTGCCAGTAAAAGTAATCGCCATGCTCGAACAATCTATATCCAAAGGTGGTAATGGAAACCCCAATATCCTTCCATCCTACTTGACCTTCCGCCCACTGCTACCAGAGCAACCAAGGACACAGCTTCACAAACTCTTCCTCCTCGAAAGGAGCATCGACTAGTTCTGGCCTCACTTGACCCCTCAATTTCAAAGCTCTCTCCTTACAAAGCTCCATTTCCGGCTCCATGCCTATCGCGCCATACAGGACGAAGAGTTTGAAAATGGCTCGAGCAAGCTGACCTTGACCCTCATCCAAAGTTTCCCCAATGGTGACAAGTTGCAAGAGCGTCTCGCTACATTCAGACACCAAGTCAGCTATCTCTTTAATTTCAGATAAAGGGAGCTAACATCGCTTCAGCTGTCTTTTCATGCCGGTGCAACAACCCGGCAACATCGTACAACGAGTCACACACTTTCAGCCCGTTCCCCAGGATCCGCTGACGGAACGCGAGCGCCTTTGTTACCAGCCGTAGAGCATCATCAATTCGACCCTGATGGACTCGGATCCGAGACAAGAGAACCATATCACCAGAGAACCTCGGATTGCCCGTATTGATGAATGTCTCGTCCATGAAGTTCTGGAGTGAGGGGCATCGCTTCAACATCTCTTCTGCTTCGTCGGGCTTGCCCATTAGGAGCAAGAGGCTTGCCATGTTGCTGTATGAGTTACCAATCCGATCGCTCTATGCCTGTAGGCGAATGTCAAGTGCTTTCTGGTGAAATTCCCAGGCTTTCTCGAGGTCTGGAATCTCTGTGTATGCTAGTGCGAGGTTGACAAAACTTGCAGCGACAAGCGGATCGGTAGGGTCGAGGAGGGCTTCACGGATTTTCAGAGCGGCGACAAAAGAGATGAGCGCTTCTTTGGGTTTGTTCATGTCGAGGTCGATGAGACCGGAAAGATCGATCGCGCTGGCAAAGGATAAATTCCTTTTGTTTGGGAGGGCTTCGGCAGAACGAGCAAGGCGACGAGCTTCGCGGTACCGTTCTCGTTCGTAAACATACCTGTATCCATTAGTCTACTTAATACAACCGCTTTATGTTCAAAACCTCTCACCAGCTGCAGCGAAGAAGCAATTCGCCATATGACTGTGCATCTCCTTGAATCTTGTCCCACCTTTCAACTAGATCGATCAAGTGATTGACGTGAGGAAGGATCTTTTCGCACTTCGTCCATTGCTGAAACTGATGACCAATGTCCTGGGTCCAAGTATCGGGAAATCCACAGCTGAGCAGTCGAACTGTGGTATGAAAGTACTTGGTTCGGTCCTGTTCTGAAAGTCTTTGTATGATGGATGACTGGATACGTGGATCGATGCTCAGTGTTGCGTCCTCGATATTCTTGGACACTATTTCGCAACCAATCAATACCGCTTCAGCTACTTTGAAGCTGAGTTCTGGTCAGCGGAAGGTAGCACTACCGCTGGGTGAGAACCTACGCCAGATCGTCCCAGAGGAAAGCAAAGTCGGCATCATGAAGTCGCCTTGATCCCTCTCTCAATAACTGTTCCGGAACGGCACCTGGTGCGAAAATCGTCAAGAGATTGAGGAATCTTAAGGAGTTACCCGAATGCTTATCAATTGCCACCTCCCAGTCGCATGGTAAGGTTTTGTTGTTTGGAGTTTCGTTGCCGTGTGCTAGGCTCTGTGTAGATAAGTCCTCGCTTCTTGGTTCTTGTATTGGGTCACTCATGTTGTGCGTACAGGTTATAGTCGGACTTGGTTCTGTACTAAGGGTATTGGGAGGATAGCAGAGTACAGAAACTATATCTTGAGCTTGCATTCATTCACGATAGGTTGTTCCTCCGCCTAGGCCTCCGCATGAGTGAATGGGGGACGCCCTTTGTGTGAATCGAATGAGCTGCACTTCCCTCGAACATGACAAAGGGGCTTTCCCGAATGATAACTTACCCTTGTCGAATCCTAGCTAATGCCAAGTGGATTATCTCCTGCTCCTATTTCTGGCAGAAAGAACAGGAAGCTATTCTTGGAAATGAGCTTTTCCTTTCATAAAAAGCATCGGCTGCTGTTTCGTCAAAAGAATATTGGACGGCTCCGGCACTCACTGACCTCTTCATCTAATTTTCCGAGATTGGTCCATTCAGTCGGTTCGAATACCAAGCCCCGTTGTTCAGTGGAAAATGTATCGTCCAGTTTTACGCCGCCAGCGGCCTTCCTGCTTCCATGACTTACCTGTCTTTCGTTATTGAGAAGGAGTGCTGGAAGCTAGCGGGGAGCTAGACAATAGACCTGAGTCTGCCCATCTTGGATGCGGACTGGGGAGCAAGGCCTGCTCTGGGGGCTTGTTGACCGTGGTTGTCTCCGAGAGGCGATGTGCGAATTATGTCAGACAGGACCCGGCCTGAAGTGACCGCAACGTCGTGTACACAGTACAGCTTCGCATGTGGCGTCAGCCCTCTGGCTTTGAGTCGGATGTAATTTGGCCTTGTTGACCGTGGTCGAGAATTGACCCGACTGTCTGTTGACCACGGTCGAGTAACAAGTGTGCCCATGCTCCAACGATCTTCTACCTGCGCCTGAGCTTCTTGGCCATGGTCAAGAACAGCTCCACCAACTCGGACTCGCAGAACAAGTGACGATCCACTCTTGTTGACCACGATCAATTACAAACACCACCTCCTTAGTCTCAGTACTCTTTTCCTGGGTGAATCAAGACCCAGTATCCATCACTGAAATAACATTCATGTCGCAGCACGTGGACATGACATTGACGAACACTTCCCGAAAAGAACCAGTTGGACCCATCTTGTCACTCTGGTCTACTCCAACCAAAGTCCTCAGAATTCTTGAGGACATTTGACAGACACATCTGGCGGCCACATGAGGATACCGGACGCAACGAGCTGCGAGATCCTTCCGATGTCACGACCTCCTATTGTACAAGAATGTCAAGCAGACCAGTCTCTGCCACTGCGGTACTCGACCTGACTATTCCATGAATACCCACCCTACAGATTCCGCGGCTGTAGAAGTATCGAAGATTTTTGAGGACATTGAGAGCATCACCTAGCAGAGCACATCAGGATTGTCCAAAATGCCGATACTGGTCCACCTGGGTTCGGGAACTGGTGAGGTCGATGATAAGGCTCGATCTTGGGCAAATTTTCGGGTCCCAGGAACTAGTCCACGGATTCGATTCGTGAGGTTGACCCCAAAGTTCTGGGAGATACGCAGGACATTCGTACATCGACCTAGCACCTTCTTGGGAGCCATGATGGTACAGCCCCGGTCTCTTCAATCTGCATGTGTAAGTGTATCCTGCCTGTGACTCGTAGGCGTCTTGGAAATTTCTAATCAATGGATTTGCACAAGGATGTTACGGATCGCCTTCCGGATAACTTGGAGGCCGTCAATCGATGAGGAAGTAAGGTACTCATCAGCACATGGGGCATCAGATTCCAGGAAGACTCCACGTAAATCGTCCAGGCTGCTTCCTGTAGCTGCTCTGGAGACAGGTATCATCGACGGATTACTTTGGTGCTGACAGGTCACCCATGGCTGATCGCAGGTATGCCAATGTTCTGAATAAATTTCAGAACTTTCTCCAGGACACCTCTCCCAACCACGATTTCGGTGACATCCGTAACCATAGATTACGATAAGATCATCGACAGCCAAAAGTACTCAACCTCTGAATAAAATATCAGCGCATCAGCCACGGAGAACGCATCGTCTCTGTCCCCAGTAGACTGACATATACCTCTAAAGAGAGCTGCGACGGAACAGGGATGGACGTATGCCTCTCAGTAAGAATGTTTTAATGCTCTTTTGTTGCTGACACTCGTGAAGGATTGTCTCCAGACCCAGCATGATTACAGGAGAAGTTCTAACTTGGAGGCAGAGCACACAAATGTTACTCCAAGCTTTGATACAGCACCTCGGGGAGCCTCCCATGCACGTTCATGTGACCTTCGCCAATACCGGATCCCCAACCACACTGGTCTTTCCAACTACTACTTCCTCCCAAATGTGTACTATTTTGTTGCAAGTTTGAATTGGCGCTTCCATATGCTAGACTAGTGTGGATTAGTGCCTTCGTGATGCTGCTGGCTGATGGTGCTAACATGAAAGGTAGAAATGGGGAGCGGCGATCTGGTCGGAGAAAGGAAAGGCAGGAGCGATGCATCGCTTGATGGGGAGGGCATTTGAGCGACAAACAAACAACCGCACACGTGGTGGCAAGGCATCAGAAGTATCAATGATTACAATACAATCACAGTTTCATGCAGGTATGCGAGTCAAGGTGTTCAGAAATCCATTGCCATTCTTCGCAAAAAATAGCTATCTAGACCATAGCATCCCATACCATCTCCCAGCCTCGAATATCTTGATACATCGCGACCAGGAAAACAAATTGTCAGAAGATTGGGAAGTTTACTTCTTGGCACCAGCCTTGACAGCAGCCTTGGTAACCCTAGAGAAAGGTTAGTTATTGAAGTGTGCAGTAGGTTAGAAGGGGTTTACTTACTTTCCGGCCTTGTCAGACTTGACGACGGACTTGATGACACCGACAGCGACCTAGAACATATTAGAAATGCTTTTAAGTGATGGGAAGGGCAATGTACAGTCTGTCTCATGTCACGAACGGCGAAGCGTCCAAGAGGTGGGTAATCAGTGAAGGCCTCAACACACATGGGCTTGGATGGAATCATCTTAACGATGGCAGCATCACCCGACTTGATGAACTTGGGGGCGTTCTCAATGGATTTACCGGTACGACGATCGATCTTCTCCAAGAGCTCACCGAACTTGCAAGCAATGTGGGCAGTGTGGCAATCAAGGACTGGAGCGTAACCAGCACCGACTTGACCAGGGTGGTTAAGGACGATGACCTGAGCGTTGAAGGACTCAGCTCCCTTAGGTGGGTCGTTCTTGGAGTCACCGGCGACGTTACCACGACGGATTTCCTTGACGGAGACGTTCTTGACGTTGAAACCAACGTTGTCTCCTGGGAGACCCTCGACAAGCTGCTCGTGGTGCATCTCGACGGACTTGACTTCAGTGGTGACACCAGCTGGGGCGAAGGTGACGACCATACCGGCCTTGATGACACCGGTCTCGACACGACCGACTGGCACCGTGCCAATACCACCAATCTTGTAAACATCCTGGAGAGGAAGACGGAGGGGCTTGTCAGTTGGGCGGGAAGGTGGGTCGATGGCATCAATGGCCTCGAGGAGGGTCTTGCCGGAGGACTTGCCAGCCTTGGTCTCCTTCTCCCAACCCTTGTACCATGGGCAGTTGGTGGAGTTGTCGATCATGTTGTCACCGTTGAATCCGGAGATAGGAACGAAGGCAACAGTCTTTGGGTTGTATCCGACCTTCTTGATGAAGTTGGAAGTCTCCTTGATAATTTCCTGGAAACGGGCCTCGGACCACTTGGTGGTGTCCATCTTGTTGATGGCGACGATGAGCTGCTTGACACCGAGAGTGTAGGCGAGAAGAGCGTGCTCACGGGTCTGGCCATCCTTGGAGATACCAGCCTCGAACTCACCAGTACCGGCAGCAATGATGAGAATAGCGCAATCAGCCTGGGAGGTACCAGTAATCATGTTCTTGATGAAATCACGGTGACCAGGGGCATCTGCAGACAGTTAGCATGTGCATCAGAGATCATCAGAAGAGGTAACATACCAATGACGGTGACGTAGTACTTTGGGGTCTCGAACTTCCAGAGAGCGATATCGATGGTGATACCACGCTCACGCTCGGCCTTTAGCTTGTCAAGAACCCACGCATACTTGAATGAACCCTTGCCCAACTCGGCGGCTTCCTGTTATGAGAGTCAGCATATGTAGAGGACATCGTAATGCTATAATATGATGCAGTGATGTGATGATGTCGACTTGGAAGGGATTGAAGTTGTTGTGTTGTTGTTGGGCAGCAATTGCGGCGAGGCGTTGCGGTGTAAACGCTCGGGCGCAAAAAAATTGATTGTGGGTTGCCCCACCGAGGGGCAAATTTTGCGATAAGCCCAGCAACAAGGCAGAGGTGAGGGGTAAATTTGAGACAGCGACGAAATATTCTTACCTTCTCGAACTTCTCGATGGTACGCTTGTCAATTCCACCGCACTTGTAGATCAAGTGACCTGTTGTATATTGTGAGCGAGTTGTTTGGAGGAGAGGCCGACGTTGTCGTCGTGTTGGATGTTGGCTTACCAGTGGTGGTGGACTTTCCGGAATCGACGTGGCCGATAACGACCACGTTAATGTGCATCTTCTCCTTACTGCAGAGAAGAACTCGTTAGCAAGATGTCCATTAAGATCGAGATCGTCGTCGCCATGAAGCCCTCGATGGAAGCCGGATGGCAGGAGGCTGTCGCAGGCAGGAAGATGTATTTGACTCACCCCATGATGGCGGTTGTGTATTATTGACGGTTTGTGTGTGTTTTTTCTTTTTGGAAAAAGTTGAATCTGTTGGTATCGAGGTCAGCAAGGAGGACTCTGATGGTGGATCGAGGGCGTGGAAGACGTACTGCACAGAGTGATTGCTTGAATCGGGGTATGTGCGACGAAGAGGAAAGGAAGAGAAGAGTTTTTGGAGAGGAGGGTCGACGAATTTGTAGGTGCGGGACAAGTTGGTGGACCAGAAAATTAAGCGAGCAGGACCGTTTCGCGCTAAGCCGCTAGTAGGGTCGACTGTTCTCCTCAGCGCCAAAATCAACGTCATTGAGTCAGACCGAAAGAGCGTATTCAATATGGGATGCGGTGAATGAGACGAAACTGATTAATGGAATCCCTAGAGAGTCAAGAGGTAATATGGCTATCAGAGCAACATGATTTCAGACAGATTCTACAATAATCTCATCTTTCTCATATCACATGAAAGTGGGGTAGTACAAAGCAGGAGGGGTAAAGTTTCCGGGTCAACAAAGAAATTTTCACCACTATTGATTGGAATATTCCGAGTCAACTTGCGACCCAGAAGACCTTTCAAACCAAATTCAAGGCTACTTCTGAGCTGAAGTCATCTGCGAAAAGAAGTGAATGCATTTGGGAGTCCAGAGCCTTGCAACTGAGAACCATACAACCACTGTTTCGTATCTTTGGTAGGCAGGAAGGGAATGACGGATTGCTGGTTCAAGCCCAGTAGAGTCCAATTTGCTTCTTGGATTCATAGAGCCAGTTCATTATTCTGTGTATTGCTGTATTCTGGCTACATGTTCTCTCACTATGTTTCCATACACTTCTTCCATGCCGTGGTGGTCAGCGACCGTTATTCGTCCTCTGAAGCTAATCGTCATCAGCGAAAGCTCAGAGACAATTGTATTCTCATCAGACTTCGTCTCAACATGTTATAGTCGAATACTTCACCATCTAAATTTGTTGCCTTCACTTTGCCACATTCCTGCATTTGCCCAATTCCGTCTCTAATCACTTCGGAATAGGTCTTTCCTCTAGCTACCATGGCATTCTCACATTCGCCTTCTGTCGTCAAGATCCTGACTCTACAGTGCGAGGCACAAAATCATTTCCTGTTTTGCCGCCTGACTCATTTGAAACCATTCCCTTTGCTTCTGACCTCCACTCCTTCGCCGCTCTTCATTACCTTTTGGGTGGGTGTGATTGGCATAGCAAACGGACACAAGTAGAGCGCAGCCTTACGGAAATTCATTCCGAACTCTACGTTTGATGTAGAATATGTCCATCAACTGAGACCTTGGGCAGAGTTTGTATAAGCTGCTCTTCATAATTTACATTTCACTTGTCGCTAACTTCAAGCAAAAGAGGCGATTCTGTTCTGATATTAGCTCTCTGGAGTCTACATATCACGGGCTGCTCACGAGTTCATTCGGCACATTCATTCCTCAACAGTCCTGTTGCCAGTCTGTCTCTTGGACACCTCACAGATTGCACTTAGAAAGAATGCTTTCCGAATTCTGGATGTCTCTTGTCTGCAACAAATCAACATGCTCAAAACTTTTCTATGCGTATGTTCCACAAATCACCAGACCTCGAAAGTGTTCTTCCATATCGTCATCGTTCTTGTACCTTTTTTGGCATGCCTACACACAACGCTCACTCTCGCTCCTTTTGTATTCTACGCTGGTCTTTTGTTCTCCGCCTTCAAAGTCACATGGACGATACATCGAGTCTTGCTTCACCTCATTTGTCTTCTAGCATCGACACGGGAATTTCAGATTGAGGTCGAGGAAGGGTATAAAAGACAGTCTGAGATCTATGATCAAGCTCAAGCTTGACCCTACGAGCCTAAGTGGTCGATGATTGTTGGCTGAGCGCGAGGTATTGAGGTAGCTGCTGCCTTTGTGTCTTGTTTCAATCCAGGTCTTTCATTTTCTGTTATTCGATTTGCTGACCTGGACACGCATTTTCAAGCTGGAAGGATTCTCTATACGATTCAAGATGATATCGACACAAACAAAGACAGCTAACACTGGTCTCCGGAATTACAGCAGCGCATTGTCTGGTAGAGCAATTTTCTGCTGCGTTTATTTGTAAAATTGAGTTTTCTGCATTGATAAACGGGCTACGCCTCCATGCCCCTTCTGCCATGCTTTCGCAGCAGGTCTCACTCAAGCTATGATCAATGTTTGAGAAGCAAACAGATACCAAAACCCATCCAAGTTCATCATCCCGGATTCGTCTCGAACTGCGACAGAAAAATGTTCTGGTGACGAGTTGATACTTATATTTGCGTGTATACTTGAGTGTCAACTCTGAAATAATGTTCAACATATAATCTCGCCAATAAATAAGAGAATTGGAAACTGTATGTCAATGAAGTGTTGTCCTTTGACCATGCTTGCTTTATATGCTTCTTGGATTAGTCCTATTTAACACCTTACCATGGAAACCAAAAATGGCTAGAAGGAGCGAAAAAAAGACAAGACTGAGATAGGCTATTCTGCGTGGAATCTTCTATCACGCAAGCAAGGACAGACTTCGAAAGCAGTCACCTTACGCTTTAAGTCTCTTGTAACAATCTTTACAACTCCAGTAACCTTACTGTACAAGTACAACTAAGCAGGTGATTGCTTCACAGTCAGGCGATTGTCATGTCTCTCGTCGTCGTCAACCGCATTCATTCATCCCATCGCCTGCTCTTTTAATGCAGTTCCTAAAGAAATAACATGTACAGAACCACTCAATTCGGCATCCCGTTGTTCACAAGAGCTCTCGCAAATCTACCAAGTGGTCATCATTTTCGCCACCGCTCGCGATGAGTTGTGTGTTGGCGTGAACATCCATTTGGTGGAAGATTCTTGTCTACTATAGTGTGCTTGGTCTGCAAAGAGGTTCCTGGTCTCTCATTATATTTTCTTGGCAAATATTGAGACGAGAACTCGTGAGCATTCCTGCCTACACCTAATTCTCCGACCCAGTTTCCTGAGCCTCTCTACACTCCAAGTCATTCACCTTGAACCGAAGCCTCGAAATCTACTTCATATGATATAAAGACATACACTGAGGCGCTGGGAGGAGCCGACAGGCTGAACATCTATGCAGCTATTTGTGGCATGGGGATGGCTGGCTGGCTGCTAGAGACAAGTAGAAGTTCTTCTTCCAGAAGCGCAGATTGGTTTGATCTTTCAAACATGAAGCTCTTGGTGTTATCAAGTGGCTGGAAGGGATCCTTCCAGTTTTCCAAAGACGCACATCTCTGATATGCTCGACCAACGACAGTGTAGTAAGATTTGACGACGGGACGCTGCATGCAATGCGAAGACCGACATCTTCGAGGCCAAGAGACGTGCCATTAGGATGATCAATTCCAACATGCAGAGCCCAAATTCGATGCTTTCATGGCCTCCACAATTATTATTCCAGAGGGATCGTAGTCGGAGTATCATATTTTCTGCTTTTTTTTGCTCGACGAGGATTGTAGTCAGCTGTAAATTGTATTCAGAAATATATGTGTTAAGTGGTCCCCGGATTGGAAGCATGCTATTTTCAGCTTGGTATACAGTCCTCTGATACTTTCCACTTTGTAACGATTGCAATGGTGGTGAGTACTACATACGTACAGCAAATCAAATACCAATGATTGGCATGTCTTTCAAGTGAGAATGTATATGCACAGCTCCCCGCTCGAATTGGCGGTCAATAGATGCCTTACTACATTTACTTCATTTCGAAGTCTCTCAGAGGTAGAGTAAATTACTTACCGTAATTTCACGTCTCAAAGTATTGACAAAAGGGTTCCGATCCATTACAATGAAGCTGACCTTACAAGTTCTTGGATCCCTTCGGAGTCAGCAGACTCTTCTGATCACCACACGACGCTGAGTATTTGACAACAAGTTTGAGAGTGATAGTAGGATACTTGCGGGTAATCCTATCTCAGTGATGTCCCCGGAAGCTATGGAGCGCTGGCAGTAAGGTCCGAAAACAATTCTTCAGCATCTGCACTAACCCAGATACAGCTGATTGGACCTCCAATATTGAGGGGCATGTCTTCGCTTTTGATGCCTTTGATCTACAGAAGGGCAATCGTAAAACATTTCTTTTGCGAAACCGAGACTTGTAAGATTTTACTTCATATATCTACCGCCAAGCCTAACTGAGCAAGCGAATTGGGATTTTCCAGAAGTCTGCATGCGTTTTGTGAGGTGAGAAACCACGCAAGGGTAAAGGTTATACAAATGCTATTACGCAAGTCAATTTCGTGGAAGAAGCATGCCCGAGTATCTAAGTAGTATTGAGGAATATCTTAGAATATGTAACTCAACAAAGTCAAGAATTAGAAGCGATCCATGCTTACAGTATAGGAACCGAATACATCTCCCGGCTTGTCCTCCATTTCTTCTTCATGTAGGATACTATGATCAATCAGCTCCGTCATCTTGCGCCTGTTCACTTCGATCGATTTCACCAAATAGATTCAGAATTCAATCGTCTTACCCCGCTGGTTGTCGCATGCAGTCTTCAAAGTTCACTTTTAACCATCATCTAACACCCAAATTATCTCCAGAGCCATATGGCCTGTGTTCTTGTAAGAGACTGTTCACCGACTCGGAATATCGGAAAGATTATCACTAGAGACTGAAGGTTGAAATCTAAGTTTGGTCGAAAGGGGCCCAATTTGCGTCATCCGTACCCCTCGTCCTCCCCGTAGCTGCTGCAACTGGGCCCAGGTGTAGAAGAGACATTCCCAATGAAGGAAGGATAGAACTCATCGCTCACCGTAACCAGAAGGTAAGACTCCTGTTTTGCAATCAAACAAGCCATCTACGTCTACCAGCGTCTGCCAAACAAGCCTAGAAAACTCCCTAAAATTCTCCCACAGCACAATGTGGCAGATTCTTCAGGCTATGATAGGGTTGTCAGTCAGCGAGTGTTGCTAAGCTTTAGCCTCTAAAGCTTGTTGAAGCTTAGTTGCTGGAAGCTACTCCAGTGCTGGAATTAGGCACCGCGGGGCGGAGTCAGATTGGTCATGGCGAGCGAACTGTACGAGATGATCTGCCGGTTTGAACTTTATTTCTTTGCTGACAGGATATTCGCTCCGATGGTTTGGTAATAGTGTGAGATCTACATCCCTATGCTACTTCTTGAATTTTGGTTGTCGAAGAAGCGTTCCTACCAAACTAACATCGGCTTCGTTACGTCGGAGGCTGTCAGTCTCTATTCAGGTCGACACTCGCTGTCATTCTATGTTTTGAGCTTCAACTGAGCGGCATAAGCTTTGCAGATATTTGTGTGATCTGCAACACAGCTTCACGGAGATTGACGGTCTGGACTGGTCGAAGGAGTATTCGACCTTTAGCACGAGCACACTATCTGGTAAGAGATTATTTCGTGAGAGAATCACAATGATAGCTGAGTATTTCGTCATTCTTGTCTTCTGTGCGCCACATTATTGTTTCGAAAATGTATAAAGCATCCCTTCGTCGACTTCTGTCACTGCTCTGTCCTTATCACCAGAAAGCAGTTCAAACATCCAAAGTCTTCGGCAATCCCCATCATAACGGCAACGCCTTAACTGAATCATTTTTAAGAAACAACCTTCAAGCATCATGCTCTTCTCCAGTACCGTCAGACTGCTCGCCCTAACCTCCACACTCGTCCTCGCAGCCCCTATCCCACAAGGCGCCGGGGTCGGCGCTGGCTGTGATGGTTCGTTACCACGCCCGATGCCCCCAATCAACAGTTTCAAAGCTAACAATCATTTCAGCGATTCTCACAGACGGTGATACTGGCTCCGGGCTCTTCGTCAAGGAAGTGGGCCAGAATGCTGCGTCTCTCCTCAAATCTGCCGGAGTCAAACGTCAAGGTGCTGGCTTTGGCGACGCATGCAATGCCATATTGACAGATGGCGACGCCGGATCTGGTCTTGCAGCCAAAGAAGCCGGACAAAACCTGGCCTCTCTCCTGAAGTCCGCTGGGGCAAAGCGCCAGCTCGATAAAGCTGGCGCTGGGACAGCTGCTCTTCTCAGCTTGGTCAGTCCTGAGGCTGCGGAGTATCAAGAGGACTTGACGAATGTCATTGATGGTGATGGCACCAGCGATTCTGCAGTTATTGGGGAGCAAATTGGTTCTATCGAGGCTCAAGCTGGAAGTGGTGCTGGGAACTTGGTGCCTTCAAAGCTTCCTACCTTGCTCAAGACTGCTTGAAGTTGGGTTTTGCCAAAGACTTGGTTTGATTGCTGAGAGAGAACAATGAAAGCGTGATGATTGCATGAGGATTGACGATTTATGACAAGGGTGTATCTTTGGTTTGTGCAGCAACATGTAATTCTAGCGTCAGCGAGGGTGTTTGGGGCCAAGTTGCTTGTATCGGTTTTGATGTCTGAGCACTATTTGTAGCTGATCGATTGATCAACATCTTCCTCATTTACGGTCCTTAAGTATTAAAAATTTTCTGTATCCCTCCACATGCACTTGTGACTTACAACTGCAGGGTGCTTAGGCTTTTGGTCTGGAAATTATCTCGAGCTCGCTTATCAAATTTGATAGGCAAAATTTGCCAAGCATGAAGTAAACAAAAAGTCTGTCCGTATCGCTGCGAGCATTAGAACTTACATGTCCGAAAGACTCCTGAGCTTCGAGAACTTTATCATTTCGCCATTTGATCCATTCCTCTCGACTTCCAAGCCAACTTAGATTTCCTCGCCCGGTATAACTGAATTATAATGTCTTCTAATTTCCTTGATGCCCTTCTGCGGGATAGTAAGTCAGTTCGAAGCAGCAATTCCATCTCGTATCGACGAAAAGCTTCTTCTTAGTATAATCATAGTCCATGTCAAGCTTCAATCCAAGGATATCTACGTGGAATGACGTCAAACTAGGTCTCTTGATCGTAGCTAGACAACCCACACAGGTTGCTCACAAGAGGACAGAGATACTAGAGTTGAAGGGCTTCAACTTGTGCGTGATTTAAACTAGCTGTAGTTGCCCATTTGATAGTATTACGTATCGTTTTTTTGTTGGCACGTTTCGCTAAGTGTAGAGTTGACATCCTCGGGGAGGTTGCCCATGGCTGGGTCATTTCCCGAAGAACTCTCTAGAAAGATGTCCGAAACCGGATCACATCAAACGTTCACTTGGGTCGTGAGTATAGCTATGCTTGATACGGAACTTCATCTGGCGTAACACATCTGGCGTATCACATCTGGCTATAAAGATTTACCACCGGTTATCGACCGGTAACAAACACTCTTGCGTCTGGGATTTTGGGCTTATGCTCGATGTTGATAATATTTCGTCTATTGATGGGTGAGTTGGAACATTTCGTGTCATCATCAAAGCCTACAATGAACACCCGAACAGCCGGAACCCCGACTTCTGATGTCTTCAGATGAGTAAACAAAGTATTCAGGGGCTCGGTTGTCACTTGCATGTGAAGCGACTGCCACGGCTGATCCCGCCAAGTCCGACGAATCGAAATCGGCGCCGGTGAACCTCGGTCCGTCCATGACATTTCTTGGGTGGACCAGGTCACCTCCTCTGTTCAACAAAAGGCATGAAACGCGTCAATTGTGTCCTCTCAATTCTCTCACCATTCAAGTCTCACATTCACACTCTTCAAGTCCAGTCTCTTCCAGCAAAGCAATTCAACTGGCGTGTCGCGCAGCGGGGGTTTCTTACACACTTAGCAATCATGGCGAATCGTCCAACTCTCGTCCCTCCACCCCCCATCAATCCAAGCAAATCCGCTATTGAGAATGTACTAGAGTTGACAGAGCTGGCTGCGATTGCTCCGGTATGTATATAGCTCTGCTGATCTTGCAAGATTAAACATGGATGATCTGACAAGTATTGCGATAGGACATCTTCTCTAACACCAGACCCCTCTGGCACCCGCCCGGAGCTCGTGGAATATATGGCGGTGCCGTTATCGCACAATGTCTCGCAGCAGCCCAGAGAACTGTCCCTTCGAACTTCTCGGTCCATAGCATGCACTGTTACTTCGTTCTCGCAGGCGACTCCGAAATCCCAGTCATGTATTATGTCGAGCATGTTCGAGAGGGTAAATCATTCGCAACACGAACCGTGCAGGCAAGGCAAAGAGGGAAGGCTATATTCACGACGACACTTTCATTTATGCGGGAGAACAGTGGAGGCAAGAAGCAAGTCAAACATGCTGTACCTCTGCCGAAAGAGGTGCAGCTGCCAGATGAAGATAGTCCAGACAACGAAGCAAATGGGACGAGTCCCTTCATTAGCCGAAGGATCGAAATTTTGAATCGAGATAGCGCACATCCTCACGAGAAGCGAACGAGACAGTGGATCAAGGCTAGAGGTAGAATAAGTGAGGAGGGCGGACACCAGGCACATCTCAGCGCTCTAGCATATATGTCCGACTCATACTTCATCGGAACAGTATCGCGGATACATCCGTTATATCGACCCGGAGATCCGTCGAATCTGAAGGACGAAGACGGTGCCGAGGGTAACTCGAAAGGATTGCCTGAAATTGGAATGATGGTCAGTCTGGACCACAGCATTTATTTCCACGAGCCAAAAGGCTTCAGGGCAGATGAGTGGATGTTCACGGAGATGGCAAGTCCTTGGTCTGGAGATGGGAGAGGAGTTGTGCAACAGCACATGTTCGCAGCGGACGGGACTTTAGTTGCGACCTGCTTTCAAGAGGTACTTATCTTCTCGTGCCTCCCAAACGGAGTGCTCTGCTAATGTTTTATAGGGTGTCGTGAGACTCAAAGAGCCGCGGGAACCTTCATCGAAGTTGTGATTTATGTTTATATCTTAGAGAGTGGGTTGTTTGATTATGTCTTAGATCTATATCCATCTTTTATGTTCCTATATGAACGATTATTTTGTTTTTGTTTTAAGGCTCGCAAGCATCTTCAAAACAGCCCCAGCATTGAGCACAACAAAGCTTCAATAGTTTGAGGTCCAAGAACTGCCATCTGCATTACGCTTCCATTAATTTTCACGCTGATCAAGTTCCCTTTGCCTTACAATCTGGGTTATGTACACACCACTTGCCCTCGTCCAAGCTGCACTTTCCATCACGATAGAGCAGACCCTTCACGCCTCCTCCAAATGCTCACTCTTAAGCTTCTCTTCATTCCCGACCAATGGTACCAATTGAGTGCTGGCAAACTTCCTTGGAGGAATACCACGACTCCACAGCTCATCCATCTCAACATATGTTCTGCCTTTGGACTCCGGAATCATGAAGAAGATAAATACCACTGCGAAGATCAAAATACCTCCAAAGACGAAGGCAATCTTGCCTCCCATATTTCCTTGATCGGGGTTTACAGCGTATGGCAGAGCAAATGCCCAGATTGCACCACTGAGTCCATTCATCATGGTAGCCAGCGCTTGTGTTGGGCTTCGAAGGCGGGATGTGGGGTTTTCCGAAATAATTGGCCAGGCGCAAGATCCAATCGTTGCTTGGTAAACGAATGACCAGACAGCCATGAAAGCAACTTGAACCCAGATGGCGCTCGAGGTGTTGATGCAGGCGACAATTCCAATCACGAGCAGCGTTACGCATAGAGCGCTGCAGCCGTAGAGGGCAGTACCACGACGTCCGAACTTCTCGACGAGGAACCACCCGCATATGTTACCAACGACCATCATGCCGCTGAGACCGACTGTGGCATCGAATGCTTGTCCGGAAGGAAGACCACCAAGTTGCATGAAGTCTATTGTCCTGGTCAGCTTGGTTCTTTGATTGAACTTTCTGGGAATACTTGCAGCTCATGTATCCGATTACCCAAGAGTTACCGCATGCATTCTGGATGAAGAGCGTCGAGACAGCTGCTAAGGTTCGTCGCCAGTTCGCCTTGTTGAAGCACTCTGCGTATGAGCCAGAGGTCTCATTCTCGGCTCGTTCGCGATCCAGAGAAGTTTTAATATCTGCCAAGTGGCCATCCACATCATAGTTGGAGTTGTGGAGTTTTGCGATATTTTTCCGTGCCTGCTCCATCTTCCCGTGTGCGACCAGCCAGTAAGGAGATCTGGGATGTCAGCACGAATCCAAAGTCCGTTTTGGTGGTCACTCACTCGGGGAAGAAAGGCAAGAAGGCCAGCCCAACAGCAGCGAAGCCCCACTGCACAGCAAACAGGATGCGGTAGGACATAGGCCCTGGGTACTGGCCTAGAGTAGTCTGTCGCATCACACCGAAGCCAATCAGTTGACCAAGGACGATCGAGAAGTTCATTCCAGATGTCAGAGCACCTCTAATGGCAAGTGGTGCGATCTCGGAAGCATACGTGGGAGCGACTGTGGTGAAGCAACCAAGCGGTATTCCAGTAAGGATCTTTGCCCCAAAGTACTCAGCTGGCGTGGAGGAGAAATACTGCATGAAAACTCCCCCGATGGTCAGGAAGTAGGCGAAGAAAATACAGATTTGACGTCCCCATCGCTGGGTTGCAAACCCGGTTACGAAGCCACCAAGAACAATTCCTGGCTCAACGTTAGCACGTTTACTCGCGCAGAGAGCAAGGATTGTTCACCTCCCAGAGTGGCAGCTTGAAAGCCCAATTGCCAGTTCGCATCGACCACATAGTCCCCATCGTATGGACGCCCAAACGTCACACGAAATGCTGGAAGAGAAATGACGGCGGATCCAGCCAGAGAATCGTAGCCGAACATGCAGCAGATGAAGAATGAGTACAGGCCTAAAAAATGATCAGTAAAGTTCTCGAAGAAAATGGGCGTCCTTACACCAGAGGACACCCTTCCAATTCTCCTTCAGCGCATTAACTCTCGTCTGAAGATGTTGGTTCTCTTCATAGTTTGCAACAGCCTCTGAAGTGGCAATTGTTGCTGGACTTCCCTCCACTTGTGTCATAGTTGATGTTTCTTTCTCCATTCTCTCGAGGCTTTAATCCGATGTAGAAGCGGAACAATATGTGCGAAAGTTGGCTTGCCAGAAAGGTAATATTCGCGGGGATCTGTCGACATCTTTATACATGGAGAGCCCCATGATATTCATGGTCCCATTACCATGCGGAGAGATGCGGAGGTCAACACCTGGGAGTGGCGGAGGAGACTAGTCTCCACAGATTCATCCAGTTCCAGATCCGAGAGTGTGGAACCGGTCGAGAAACTGGGGAGAAAGGACCGTGCCTGGCAAATTTCTGGACGATAGTCGGAGAATACCTGGAGAATAAAGCAAGCGAGAATGAGAGTAATCAAGAATCAGACCAGCTGACTAGATCTGTGGGTGTTGACAGTCTAGAAGTGTGGACTAGCGAGTCATGGGAAATGGCCTGTCTCTTCACATTACTCAGATATGGCTGGCTAACCGGGATCAGGATTCCCAAAGATGGGGCAAAGGTGCCAGTGCCGCTTCACAAATCACCTCCTCGTCCCACATCGCTGGAGAATATACGGAGAAAGTTAGCTAGTGCGTTCGCGTCCAGGTCCGGTTGCGAGTTGAAGGTGAGTAGTGAGTGGGGGCAAACCGAGAACGTTCGTATCCACGAATCGTCATGTTCTTGGGCATTGCGGAAGTACGGATACCCTTGGCTACGAACGAAAATCCGGATTAACTCGCTCTCTAGTATGGCGGAAATGAGCCTCATCTATAAATTGGAAACTACTGACCTACACTTCAACTACGAGGAACACATCTAACAACCATGTCTTCAAACTCATTCCACGAAGACGTCGACATCGAGCAACTTCTGACCCAACTTACCCTTGATGAGAAGATTTCATTGCTCGCTGGAGCGAACGTTTGGGAGACAGTTCCCATCGAACGCCTCGATATCCCATCTCTGAGAGAAAGTACTCCAATGTCATTGATATTTCTCGGCTAATTTTTTAAACAGGTCACAGATGGCCCAAACGGAGCTCGTGGTAGCCAGTTCTTCGATGGAACCACAGCAGCATGTTTCCCAGCCTGCGTCTCAATCGCTGCCACTTTCGATCGTGATTTGACGAAACAAATTGGCAAAGCACTTGGTCAGGAGTCCCAGACCAAGGGTTCCTATGTGCTCCTAGGTCCGACAGTCTGCTCTCATCGTTCACCTCTCGGAGGCCGAAATTTCGAGGCATTCTCAGAGGATCCTATCCTTTCTGGTAATCTTGCAGCGCAGTACGTGAAGGGTCTGCAATCTGAGCGTGTTGGTGCCACGATCAAGCATTTCCTTGGGAATGAGCAGGACACTAGACGCTTTTCTGTCAATGAACTAATTTCCGAGCGCGCGTTAAGGTATGTACATATGAGGAAGGCCTGAGACTCACATTGCTGAGGATACTGTAGAGAAATATACCTGCGACCTTTCGAGATAGTTGTCAAGACATCAGATCCCTGGTGTCTTATGACCAGCTATCCAAAGATCAACGGCGCCCATGTTGACACCAGTATGGACTTTTTGCAAAAAATCCTCCGACAAGAATGGAATTATTCTGGTCTAGTGATGAGTGACTGGGGAGCAACCACCAGTACAGTGGACAGTCTTAATGCAGGGTATGGTTCAAAACATCTAGCTCATTGAAATGCTTACAAGATCTAGCCTCGACCTTGAGATGCCAGGAAAGTCTAAGTGGCGGGCTCTCGAACAAGTCAAGCCAGCAATTCAAGCTGGCTTAGTGTCAGAGAACATCATCAACGATCGTGCCCATGCCGTCCTAGAGCTTTTGAAAAAGACTGGCAAATTCGGCGATCGAAGGGCTGATGTCTCCGAGACTGCACAGGATTTACCCGAGCATCGAAATTTGATTCGCCAAGCAGGGGCAGAAGGTATCGTGTTGCTGAAAAATGAGGGAATATTGCCCCTGAAAAAGGATCAAAATAAGAAAGTGGCTCTTCTTGGCCCTCTTGCGAAGTATGCTGCTGCTCATGGAGGAGGGAGCGCTTCATTGAATTGTCATTACAAGATTTCGCCCTTTGATGCATTCTCCTCACGGCTGGGTGCTGATGTCGATGTGACGTATTCAAAGGGTAAGCATACCCTGACTGTCAATGTTGCTGTCACGCACGTTATATCAAGTGTCAAGCTGATGCCACTGCAGGTGCTCACATTTTCAGAGTCTATCCCGACATGGAAGCAGATTGCAAGAACTCACTGGGCGCTCCTGGGTTTACAGCAAAGTACTGGAAGAACTCTGAATTTGAGGGCGAGCCTTTCCATACCGCCCACTTCCCTCGTGGTTCTTTTACTACCCTCATGGATACCGTAGTGGAAGGTAAGCAAGGTGTTCGATTCACAACAACATACACACCATCAAAGTCTTCGAGTCCGTACTTAAGCTTCAGTACAATGGGCCCGTCAAAGCTGTACATCGATGAAGTTCTTCTCTTCGAGCAGCCAAAGGCTACCAAGGACTCTATGTCTTTCCTGCTTGGTGTACAGGATGAGCTCCAGGCTCAGTATCGATTTGAAGCCGCTAAATCATACGAGATTCGGATCGACACGATTCCATCTGCTGAGCCAAATGGCGAGCTCTATCTCCTCGATGGACAAATAGCTGCTCACCTGGGCTTCATCTCACAGGAGGAGATGGAGCTAGATGTTCTATCAGAAGCCACAGACCTCGCAAAAGAAGCAGACGTAGCTATTGTATTCGTTGGCAACAATGCGCAGTGGGAAACAGAAGGTCAAGATATGGACGACATGAATCTACCAGCAGGCGGTTCCCAAGATCGACTTATCGCAGCGGTTGCAGCAGCGAATCCGCGCACTATTGTCGTGAATACGACAGGCGTTGCAGTAACAACACCATGGCTTGACTCTGTCCCAGCATTTCTGCAAGCATGGTACGCAGGACAGGAATCTGGGAATGCCATCTTTGACGTGCTATTTGGGGAGGTGAACCCTTCCGGCAAATTGCCAATCTCATGGCCAAAAGAGTACGAGCATACAGCTGTGTATGGCAATTTTGGCATGGATAGTTATGAGTCCAGGCAGGTGGAGTATGTCGAAGGCATCTTTGTCGGGTACAGGCATTTCGATCGAATGTGGGGTACCGAGAAAGAAGTGCGATGGCCGTTTGGATTTGGTCTGAGTTACACGACTTTCGAACTTACCAATGCTGCCATAGAAGGCAATTTCGAGAATCTGAAGGGAAATGGTGTGACTGTCTCTGTTGATGTGGTAAACACCGGGAAGGTCGCTGGCGGTGAGGTTGTTCAGGTGTACATTCTTCCGCCGAGCTCCGGCTCGGGAGGCCATCCAGTGAAAGGGCTCGTTGGATTTGAGAAGGTCAGGATTGAAGCTGGCGAGAGGAAGAGCGTGTCCATCAGCGTATATGCTCAACAAACAGCTTACTGGCACGTTGAAAGTAGAAAGTGGAAGGTGGAGGCTGGCGAACATAGACTCTGGCTCTCTACGAGCTCAAATCCTGGTGACAAGAAGGCAGAGCTTAGTGTACAAGTAGGCAATGATTTCTATATCGATCCGTAGACAGAATAGAAGAAGTCAATAAACATAACACCTAGAATGCATATCCTTGGAATTAGCGATGTTTCGTTTAGATGTTTCCGGCCGGCCGGCTCAAAGATATAAAAATGGAGACCGCCACCGAGAGCACGTGCTTGTGAACCTAGTTTTGACCGCCTAACAGCTCCTCTGTGATACTGAGAAACTCATATCTTGATAAATGTACTGTATGGTATGCTACAGCATCCAGGCATGTTGCATGGGGCTCTGTTCTAGCCGGTTCCGCATCTTACGTCACAGAATTCCCACAGATTTCGTCTGATGACTGCATCTCGACGAGGGCAACAGATTGCTCGCAAGGCGTGCGATGGCTGCCGTGATAGGAAGATCAAGGTAAAAAATTTCAAGGCTGACAGAGTAATCTCTGACTGAGCAAGTGTACATGGGCCGATGGAGCTGAGTCTGAGTCTCGGTGCGATGGCTGTATGACAGCAGAAATCTACTGCACATTTCAAACGACACGGAAGCGAAGGGGACGTCCTCAAAGGTCAGCGATATATAGATCTTCCAAGCTCGGCTCTCTTCTGACAATTATGCAGAAATTTGGAGAGATTCAGACAAGCGCAACTTGCTGCGAATCCGTTGTCAAGTCTGAGTCTCCACCACCAACCTCTGCCACTTCTTACGCAGGTAGCGATTGAGCATTTTTGCCCACTTCACATCTTCCATGCCATCATCGAGGACTTCTTACATGATCTATATCCCATAGCTCCTCTTATTCATGTCCCATCCTTCACATCTCAAATCCAAGAATGTTTGTACCAGACGGACGCCGAATTCCTTCGCCTGTGCCTTTCACTCTGTGCCATGACCATAGCGTCTCTCCCACGAAAAGCCAAAGTATACCACTTTGGACATTATGATAATACGACAGACATGGTAAGCAGAGTATGTCAATTGGTGACTGCCAGTCGACTGGCTACTTCGCCAGACTGGGCCGAAAAGCCGTCGGTCAATGACTTGCTATGCTCGTTATCCCTTGGCATGGCGAGTCATTACGCCCAGTGTCCAAAGCGAGGATGGACTTTGGTCAATGAGAGCATACATTGCTGCAGATCGCTAGGTCTTAATCACCAAGATGGCTACAGAGATATGAGCAGTACACATGTTGAGATCTGCAAAAGAGCTTTCTGGATGCTGTACATTGTGCAGATGTATGTCACTATCAGAAGTCTATGACGCAACAACTAATCATGAATAGACATGACCGAATGTCACATCCAGAGCCTTATACTTTGCTTGGAGAAACCCCTAGCTCAACTGACTGGGACTTCCTGCTTCCCCTTTCCATCTCAGATGATGAGCTAGGCTCAACTTCGAGGTCATCTGGTGGGGTTGCCTCTACACCTAGCATAGCAGGCTTTGTCACACTGGTCAAAGTATTTCATTGTCTACGAGGGCTTCTTTCCGTGCATGTCACGAATCCATTCCTTCAATCGAGCTCGCAGATACAGCAAAGCCACTTCCTCTCCCCTGCTTCTCTTCTGGCCACATTCAACGATCTTTCCACGGTTCTCGATGACATTCCGTCCGAGCTCAACATACTAGAACCACAAAGATCACCAGACCTACAAACCCGAGAAAGCAATCACTTCAACGTCATGAAGTCAAATATCTACATCACTAAGCTCTACCTTCAGTGTTGGATCCTCGACCGCTATCTGAGCATCCTGCCACCAGTCACTTCGCCACAGTCCCCCACATCAACACGTTCTGAGGCACAGCGACTTCGAAGTTACAGGCAGGATATCACTAGACAAGCACTCCAAGTACTGAAGTTCTGTTCGCAGAATACATTAGAGAGTCATGGCGAGAGTATGGTGATCAAGATCCGAGAGATAGCGACGAGTCTGTTGGAGCAGGAGCAGGAGCATAGTGGGCCACAAACACTAACGGATGCGCAGGATGGTAATCTATGGATTAGGAATGGCGAGGATGAGGTGGAGGGTGGTGATGATTATGTGATGGCGTCGTTCTTGCATATTCTAGCTGCTCTGGATTATGCACATCGGCAAGCTGGTGACGGTGCCTAAATCCGAGGGGAATGCGACTCAATAAGCATGGTCCCTCCTCGCTTGGAGGTGCTGTGCCCTGAAGCTGATCATGACCGAGCTTTGCTGCTCTACATTTCCTCAGTCTAGTGTTCGAATGAGTGCATACTGCTTTATCTTCTGTCCCTATGCGGTCCAGTCTTGCCTCACTTGTCTCGTCGTGCTCTTCCAGCTGGCTATTTGGCATGCTCTGGAGCCGAGCCATCGTCGAGAGGGTCACCTCCGAGCAATTCCAAACATCTTTTACGCCTGGCGCTCCCACGCCTTTTTCCAAAAAGTTCAAATATAATACAACCAGTCTATACCGACCTTTTTTTTTCGATCTCGTACTCAAGAGTTCTCATATCATTACAGAACACGGTCATAACTCGACTCCTAGCCTCCAATTAAAGAGACTCCACATCGACGCTTCTTCCCACATAAATCTGGTTCCCGCCCTTCGTCAGATGCCTTTCACTATCACTATCCGTCACCTCGCCCTTACTCCTTCCTCGCCCACTCCCTCCCGCTTGAATCCTGCTCTCTGTCCCAATCTTCCCCAGCTTCACGTCGTCATTCTCCTTATACCCGAAGCGGTCATCCTCAATCAACGCGAAATTATCAGGACGGCCGCTTTTGCCACCCATACCAGCCGAGCTGTGGCCCAGCCCTCCAAGTGTAGAAGAATTCATTCTGGATGTTTGATCGGCGGTTGAACCGAACACTTTGGGTGCCACGGCGACGAGATAGGTTCGTACCATGGGTAGGTTGGCGTTGATAATAGCGAGGCAAGGCTCGAGTGTCGTCCAGAGGAGACCCATGGGGAGTGTGAATGTTGGGTCGGTGAAGGAGATGATTTGGAGGGATTTGATGCGAATTGCGCTTATGATTGTGATACTGGGGAATTCAGACGTCAGTGTATATTCCTAGTCTGAGCGATTGGAAGTGTTTGGTAGTTTGGAACACCCACAAAAGTCCTAGAGAGAACATGATGACCAGGCCGATTTTGCGTCGCCAGTGTAGTTGGAGTTTTAGTATATGCGGAATGGGCAGAGCCATGACCTACAGTCTATCAGCTTCGATCTTAAGCTGCCCTTTCGAATCCGATCATCGCAACCAGACTGTGCCAAGGTTGCAACGGGCACAAGTAAACATACCATAAAATCTGTCACGACATTCAATGCACCCGCAGATACGTAGACTGTATTTCGGTCTCCGCACACGCCGCCCTCAATGGTAGGATTCCAGTTGAAAGCCAAAGGCCTGCAAAGAAGGAATGTCTCTAGTACGACACTGATTGCCCAGGCAATGAGTATCCCTATGGCGACGATGGCGGATATTCGAAACGAAGGGGTGCTCCCAAATATTCTGTAGTAAAACATCACCACGGAAGTCTTTATCAAGCATAATGTGATCCCGTATAAAGCTTCGAAGGGAAGAATGAGCTAAGACTCCAATTATTTCTTGACACTATTTAGACGGGAGAGAAGAATTGGACGAACCTTCAAAGTCTTGACCACATCTGCTGGATGAACATCTTCAATATGTCTCCCTTCACAACAAGTTAGTATAAAACGCGAGTCTTCTTTTAAAGTCCCAAAGAAATGTTATGACGGTGGACTTACCAACACCTCCGGCGAGCACACCTGCGAACTTCAGTGATTGACTAGAACCGATACGCAGGAAAACTTACAAGCAAATTGAATCCCGACACTGATCAGCAATGAGAATAGAGCTCCCAGAATTAAGTAGTCGTCAATCCCTAATGTAATATCCCTCATGCTCCTGGACTTGAGCCGCACAGCAGTGGTAGCAATACCGATCGCGATGAATACCGTGATAGCAATCAAGGGATCCCGCGCCCTTCTGACCGTGAGATCGTACACCATATTCGTTCACAATCACTACCATAATATAGCAAAATACAGAAACAAAACAAGAAAGGAACCTTAGCCTCTAGCTGTGAATGTCGACTGGTGAAGGGAAAATAAACAAGAATTAAATGGTGGCGTTTTGAGGCTCTTGAATGTTGGGTGAAAATGGCTGTTGAAGCCCAGTTGTGGAGGCTCTCCTGATCATCACCATGATCATCGCATTTCCTCCTGTAGTTGCTACTATCCCTGTGATCGGCTGATTAAAGAAATACTGGCAGGGAGCTTCTTCCTATTCAGGCGATGTACGAGGCCTGATAGCGGGCATGGTCGCATGAAACATGCTTGCATGCCAGTGGAGAGATTGCTTAAGGGAGCCACAACATCTTACTATCCTTGTTTCTTCTGAGTCATGAAGCGAAGGGATGGATGTAGAACATTTACATTCCATAATACGGGTGCAAGTGGCTTTGAGACATTGTGTCTTAGCAGCACCCTTTCAGTGGTCAGAAAGCCTTGGGTAACTTGCAAAGGCACCAAAGAATCGACAACATATTCACGTCAACATCCATCTTCCTCTCATTCTCATCTGTTGTGCTTGCATGAATAAGTGAGTACCTAGCTGTGTGTTGTAGAACGACGTGTTCCCCTGTTCCTCACTTACCCACCATGCCACATGGACCATGGGACATGGGTTATCCTACGGAACTCAAAGTTTCAACACAATTGTGCCGACTCCGACCTTCTGGCATCGAATACTATCTGTATAAAGTGTCCGCACATGTGATGTTGTTCGCAGCACCAGATCAGAACGATTATACTCAATTGAGATCCTCGACCGATACAGACTGGTGAACTATATCTTGCACAGTTTATTTAGATACTGCTAGCCATTCCAATTGGTGAGAACCCTACTCACAAAAATCGCTTTCGAAAGATGGGATGGGATCGTCGTTTACGATTGCTCGATGCGGTGACACGTTGAAGATGTTCCCAGACGAGTGGGGATAACTGTGGCTCTCAAACCCCATGTGTCCAGAATTCAACCAATCGGGGAAGCTGGTCCGCGGCATGGCCCGCAACCGTTTTCTCCCCGAAGGGTACAGTATTGCGCCTGGGGATTTTCGCCGCCGTGTTGAGTAATCTTTGTGGTCCGTCTTTATCTTCCTGGCATGTGTGCTTGAAGGATCATGACCGGGGACGATGTGACAGAACAGGATGTGCCTGCATATGAGCTGCTTCAGCTTTCATCCTGGCCATCTCGCAAAGGGGAGGGGGTAGTCCTCACCATCCTTCTGTGAAGCTTTCCTTCTCTGTCACTGCTCATACCATACTGAAGATATTCAAGCTCTATCTTCCGCGCAAATATGTCTTCCTCGATCATCTCTCCTGACTCTATTGATTTCTTGGATTTCGAAAAGTTCGATTTTGTGATTGTGGGTGGTGGTACGTCTGGCTTGGTTGTAGCTACCCGATTGACAGAGGATCCCGATGTAAAGGTCTTGGTGCTAGAAGCTGGCGCCAACAAGCTGAACGATCCTCGAATCGTGATTCCTGGCTTAGCTCCCAGTCTTTACGATGATCCAGACTTTGATTGGTGCTTCATGAGCGTACCACAAGTCCGTACACATCTCTCGGATCAAACTTCGGGATGCTGACGACTTTGTAGGAACATCTCAAGGGTCGCCAAATTGCTCAGCCGAAAGGTAGGACATTGGGAGGATCTACCGCAATCAATCTAGGAATGGTGATTTATCCTTCAAAGTCTGGTTTCGATGCTTGGGAGAAGCTAGGGAACTCAGGGTGGAATTGGGACAGCATGTCCCCATACCTCAGGAAGTTCCACACCCTAACTCTACCTTCCGAATCTGCTCAAGAAGACCTGGGCCTGAAGTACATCGACCAAAAGCTCCAAGGTAGGGAACTCCATATGGATCCTTGCCCTGCAATTCAACCACAAGCACAGAGCAGCAAAATTGATATACAAAGTCCTCACATTCAATCAGAATTGACAAGATCTAGGGACAAGTGGTCCGATCCATCTCTCCTTCGGCGAAAGCGATGCATATACCCCTTTCAACAAGGCTTGGCCGAAGACGTTCTCTGCTTTGAAGCAGGAGCTGACTGGTGATCCCATCACCGGAATTGCTAATGGAGCCTTCACAAATCCAGGGATTGTGAACCCTGCCACGAAAGCTAGAAGTCATGCTGGTGCAGACTACTTGAACGCCGAAGTTTCCATAAGACCCAATCTTCGAGTTCTGACTGAAGTCCTGGTTAGCAAGATTCTGATCAAGAAGACGACTACTGGCGATTGTTTGGCCACAGGCGTCCGAATCACTACCAAAGCTGGGATTGAAAAGGATATCAACGCAAGTTTAGAGGTCATTATTGCAGCTGGGACGATCAAATCGCCACAACTCTTGGAGCTATCCGGAGTCGGTGACGCCACACTGCTTGGATCTCATGGTATTGAAGTGTTGGTTGACAATCCAAACGTGGGAGAGAATCTGCAGGATCATGGCTATGTCCCATTCAGCTGGGAAGTTGCAGACGATCAGGTATCTGGGGATGTATTACGTGACCCCGATGTAGCAGGAGCTGCTATGACGGCATATATGACAGCAAAAACTGGCCCTCTTTCCGGAGTTCCCATCGTTTCGTCTTTTATGCCTCTTGTTGACTTCGCGGAGAAGGACATGGACAAATTGCTGGATACGCACCTTGAATCTGTCAACTACCCACAATTCCCGTCGCAAAAGAAGCAGTTCCAAATTCTTCGAGACATACTGAGAAGTCCACACGATGCCTCGGGACAATTCACCATGGCGCCATTCCAAATAGTTCCCAGAGACGGACCGCACTGCAAAGGCATCTATGGAATGGGCAAGCAAGGCAATTATATGAGCATCGTTTCCGTACTCAATCATCCATTTTCAAGAGGCGTCGTCCACATCAACTCGCCAGACCCCCAAATCCAACCGACCTTGGACCCTCGATACTTTTCTCATCCACTGGACTTGGAGCTCCACGGTCGCCATACTCAGTGGCTGGAGACGATTGCAGCTACAGAGCCCATGGCTTCACTCCTGAAGAAGGATGGACGCAGGATCCACGCGGAAAAGGGAGTTGTTGACCTTGAAGATGCGAAGCGTATCGTAGAGGAGACGTTCATATCTCATTACCACGTAACGAGCACTTGCTCAATGCTACCAAAAGAGCTTGGAGGAGTTGTTAATGAGCGTCTCTTGGTATATGGAGTTTCTAACTTAAGAATTGTGGATGCAAGCATTTTCCCTCTGATACCGCGAGGCAATATACAGGCTTCAGTGTACGCCGTCGCAGAGAAGGCAGCAGATATCATCAAAGAAGATTATCTTGCTGAGAGCATGGCAACAACAACTATCTGAGAGGTCGTGTACATCAAAGACACGGTGAGATATGAAAGAACAAAAACAATCTGCAATAAATTACTGGACAAAAGTTTCTTGACTTGGCGGTCTTGCTCTTGAGTGACGTGTGATGTCCGAGACGTTGTGATGCAGAGGCTGAGCTGATGACCTTGGACAAGGATGCAGTCTTTTATTGTCCAACACGTGTACAACAGGATAAACAAGACTCGAATGGAATAAACGAGAACTTATCACTTGTTGATTGTTCCATCAAGTGATCTTCATTCAACCTTACCACTTACCTGCCTAGTAGGCACTTAGGGACTGACGATAAAAAGGGGTCTTTCGCTTGACAGTTCTGCCCTGCGTCATCATGCGTTGTGCCACGCTAATCTCTTTATGGAGAGGATTAATTTTAATGCGTGGTGCGCGGACTTATGAACGTGGCCATTATCCGAGTTGGTCTGGCTGGACTGGCTCGAGACTGGATGCTTCGGACCAAAACAAATCAGGATATACTCAGCTGACGCCAGCATCTCCTCCTTCCCACAGAATCGCCGGTCGCAGATGATGAATATTCCTTCCAAAAACCCAAGCCTTTCACCATTTCCGATTCGCGATCTCGAGGATCATCCTGCGACTCAATTGCCTTGGCTGAAGCGTTGACGGTATTTCCGGATTGTTGACGCGGCCAGACCAAATGCACGCAATACGACAAAAATGTCGTCCGAAGCATCAAGTTTTGATCTTGAAATGCTACCCCAGAACCACCAAGGGCGCCGTTGATGTCAAGCCAAATTCGAGCGAGTTGAGCTACCTGCTGTATTATGCGACAACGCGACGGAGTAAGGTGCAGAAGGTGGGAGCATTCCTGGAAAAGAAGACAGCTAGTGATGTCTGGCGAGCAAGAATAGGGTATGTGAAGCTGCGGGACACAGACTCGAAGGGGTACATCTTGAGTGATGAAGCAGCTGCTAACATTATCGTACAGAAATGTTCAGGTTACGCTCCAAATTCTGGCCGCCTTAATTGAGAAAGCACCGCGAGACCTTCCTTTATACGCCCCATATGTTCTCAAGATACTTAATATCATCCTGCGATCGCGCGATATTACTATGGTCGAATCGTCAATCCCAACCTTCGAAGCTTTCTGTGAACACCATGATGGTGCATCACTTTCGGCAGACCAGGAGTATTTACATCAGTACGAGGAGATCGTGGGAATATACGCATCCTTTGCTTCAACAAGGCCCCCTCAAACGAAACCTCCCACAAGTGCTCCGGTGGCTATGCGATGGAGAAGTGCTGGCTTGCAGGCTATTAAAAGCGTGGCTTCCTCCGAGGCATTGGCGTCACTCGCGGGAAGACAGCTGGATGTCGTAGTACCGATTTTATTGGAGAACCTTTGGACGGATAATGACGATTTTATCGATTTATTGGAGCACCGGGCTGGACTGGAAGAGAAAGTTGACTCCGAGAAGCTCCTGCGACGAAGAACCAGTATTGCGACAGTACGAACAGCCGACACAGCAGGAGATGGTAACGCTTTGGCTTTGTCTGCTACTACGGCTGATGCGGACAAGGTGGCCGAGGAAGACATTGGGGTGAAGGCTCTGCAATGTTTGAAGCAGGTATTTGTGGTCAACAATAGGTCACAAATCCATGCCGCAACCTTAGCGACGCTTAGGTTCATTGGGGATCGAGTCGCGCAAGGAGAGAGCGTTATTGAGAAGAGTCTTCTTCGAGGAGGAGAATATAGAGGCTGGGCAACAAGAATCTTTGAAATGATAGCCAGATGGACCCCCGTCCAGGACAGGTACATCATTCTGGTAACTGCAATGGATGCATTGGTCCGGAGCCAGGTGGCTGACGCCAATCTTCAACATCAACTCGTCCTTGCAACCATGGTGGACTCGCTTCTCAAATCGGACATAAATTTGATTGGGCTGAGCGTGATGGATGTTTTACTGGGCTTGATACAGCATGTGCTGAGGTTGCTTCAATTGGATGGTGCTACTCCGCATTTCCAGCAGGAAAATGGAACCGGTATCGCTAGGAACGAATTGGGCGATTCCTCACCATCCGCCAGTGGTGGTGTAGCGACAGCTGAACCTGCTGTGGTACCAACAAACCTTAGAAAGGAACTCCTGAATCGACTTCAGCAATGCATAGGAGATCTTGCTACCCATGTCTATTATGCGGATCAGATATCAGACATGGTCTCCGCTATCCTCTTGAGACTGAAGCCATCTCCCATGGGCGGTGGATTCAATGCAGTGACCGCAATCGAGAACCCAGCGGCTGCCTCAGCTGCAATCACCTCTGTCGGTGACCTCACAGAAGACTCTGGAACGGATGGATTCTTCTCGTTCGATACCGCCAAGATCAAGGCTCTTGAAGCGATCAAATCCATTCTGATAGTGGCAAGCACTCGCAACAACATGAGTGGTGTGGGTAGCTTGGGGAGAAATCGAGTGCCAGTTCGCGTCTGGGAGGGAACCCAGTGGCTACTACGAGATGCTGATGGCCGGGTACGAAAGGCTTACACAGACGCTTTGTTGACTTGGCTCGACCGGGAGGTGACACGAGCCGACCTTCGAATTTTTGTGGAGAAGCCGAAAGGCTTGACCAAAACAACCCGCGACGAGTCGGCTACCAATTTGTCAAAGCGGGCAGTCTCGAATGCATCTCATAGAGAGAAACCTGTCAAGCCTTCTCGGATGACTTTCTTGCAACTACTTCATCTCGCAATCTACGAGAATGCTCTACAATACGTCGATAGTGAACCGGACATCGTTCTTTTGCACTTGTTACTTGCAAATCTCGTAGAGAATCTCGGTGTCAATGCTGTCAAGCACGGGTTGCCTATGATTTTCCGATTGCAAGAAGACATTCTTGAGGCTGAGACACCTCTGGCAAAGATCCGAATGGG
This sequence comes from Cadophora luteo-olivacea, assembly GCA_026120085.1. Classification (NCBI taxonomy): domain Eukaryota; kingdom Fungi; phylum Ascomycota; class Leotiomycetes; order Helotiales; family Ploettnerulaceae; genus Cadophora; species Cadophora luteo-olivacea. The sequence continues at coordinate 42,958 of JALRMC010000064.1, read as the reverse complement.
TAGTTTATGTCACGGATACTTTTGGACTTTGAGTGAGAAATTCGACTTCGACACTTCGCCAATTGGAAAGGTCATCGAGTCAGAGATCACTCGGCGCCGCAGCAAGATGTTCTGGATCGAGCGAGTCCGTCTCCCTCCAATAAGCCTCGACCAGATTGGTACCCCTGGCGAAACAACATCAGAGCAAGCACTCCCTATGGAAGAGGTTGAGACCGAGTCTCTACGGCCCTTCGACGATCGCTTCCAGATGGTTATGTTGATTTCACTCTCTTACGCCGAATCATTACCAGTACCATCTTCAAGTCCACCCACATCTCCTGGCAGGAGCTTCAGTCACCCGATCCTAAACAATGCAGGTCCTGTGGGAGAACGTGATCGTGTGATGCCGGATAAGGTCAAGGAACAGATGATGTCAGAATGGAGCAAAGAGGCTGTAGTAGCGATGGTCTTGGAAGGCAGCAAGACAGTCTCTCTGAATGGTTCCAAAACAGGTACTAATATTACCGGGCACCGCAACTTTCTGGCCGTTAATGGTCAAGGAAATTCTGGTACTGGGGCGACGAACAGTGGATCACAGTCTCCGCAGCACCACAACCACCAAAGCCACCGAAGCCGGCCGAACTCGACCTACGGTCTTGTTGGGGGCCTAGGAGCCTTGCAGAAACTTAGGAGAGGCAGTGGACAATCTCCAGCTCCTGCGAGTGAGTCCAGTCGAAACTCTGTTACTCGAGTGGACCAGTTGAAGAGAGTTCTATCCGGCCAGCAAAACAATATCCCAGTAACAAGCGGCGTTGCGCACAGTGACGCAAGCAGTGAGAGCATGGTCAGCTATGATTTCACTGCTTCCGAAGTCTCGTTCAACCCTAGCCAGCAGAACGTCGGTTCCGTGGAGCGTTCCGTGTCACTACGAGATTCAAACGACAGGCCAAGGTCAAAGTCTCGAGACCGGGTCGCCGCAAATGGGGAGCACCAACGTCCGTTGTCATCCCATCCAGTTCTACAGAATAACAACCCTAACATTATGGAAGGAACCGAGGATGATCGTGATTCTGTCCCTCCAGTGCCGCCTCTTCCATCATCGCTTACTGCCGAAGGCACGGCTGTTCACGATCACGCGCTTCCCGAAATACGTAAAGGACGGAGTATAAGAAGGTCTTTGAAAAGCCGAGGCGGTCAAAGCTACCAAGCATCACCTTGGGGCGAAGATATCAACCCAACTGTGGATCTGGAGAGCTTATTGAAGGGGATTGAGGTTGGAGGAGAACAAAAGGGGAACGTTGCAAGACCGCCCTACTGAACATAATGGATCCTTGCACATAATTTTTGGTCTCTGTTGATACCTAGCTATTCAACCATGTGTATTATTATCATTCTATAGATTGGAAGCATGGCGCAAAAGCAGAGCGGGTTGTAGCGAATTTGAATGCGCAATTGGGTGTAATACCCGACATCACACATTTCACAGCATGCTACAAGGACCTCCTCTTTTGGTAAGCAGCTCAGAACGTGGTTTCTCTCGGTTCGGTCTGCCTTACAATCCGCCTTGCAGCTGTTCCCTTGAATAGGTGTAGTACGGTTGAGAAGTGCCAAGACTCAATCGATCATCCCCATTCGTCGTCGTCTCACCGAGCGACTTCATACACAGCAACATCCCACTTCAGCCGCCAACCAACGAATTCCTCCTTCTCTCTCCTTGGCCGAGTCCTACAGCGTCCTTCCGCCGAGTCCTGCAAAGTCCTGAATTCGTCCCCCCCACCATACGGCGACAGCCTCACTTTAGAGGTCCGCTTCCGTGCCCCTGTGATGCCGCGAAATTGGATCCGCTCGAGAATCGTCGCTTTGAGACAGCAATCGTCGCGACAGACAGAAATAGAATCAGTAGGCTTTGCTCTAATTATAGAGAAAGGGGTGCTAGAATGCTGTATTTATATGGCACATCCTTCTCCCCTTTCCTGTCACGACTTACAGACTCCAATTGACACCAAGCTGGGTCTTAGGTTGGGACTCTACTCGAAAGCAATTCAAGCAGTTGTCCAAACTTCCTGGGTCTAATCATCAGACCGACTTGAACATTGCTCAACCTGAAGCGGAACTTTGTTTGTGAACTTCGAGGGCACACTATCAACAGCATCAGGACCGGTAGAGAAGAGTCCTTCACACGCGGACGCAGGACTTGGTGACAGTTGAGTGAAGCAGCAAAGAGCTTTCTGCCTACTGCGACAGGCAGCACCTACTACCAATGATAGGACTTCAACATATCGGCAATTAATCCAACCATCAACACCCACCGGTCTGAGCTGATCGCATCTGACGCCCAATGATTGCGTGGCTGCAACCAATCATGATCGTCGCCCTTCGGTCAGCCCAGCGGTGTGCCTCGCGCTGGCTGCTGAGCTGCTGAACCCAAAATGTGAGGCGAGCGCAAGGCAACCATTGCCCACCCACTCTCGCTGACAACCCCTCGACGCACCTCAATCCACTACGCGAACCCATAGGCTGGAGTACGATTTGCTGTTGGTAGGTCGATATTCGAGAGCGATTATTGACTCCAGGTCCGTTCGGTGAGAGCGACGCCTCGTGCTGCCGGATCTTGGACCCCACACTCCACGTGCTTTAGGCGCACCTTGGAAGAAGTCCTGGAGTCCTGCCTACTGTTGTGCCATGGGAGTGTCTCTCGTGAGCGAAAGGACTTATACTCCTAAGGTGGCAATGTTGTTGTTTTGCTGCATCCATTTATGTTCCATTTTTACAGTCGTGGCAAGTCACCGTACAATTTTAGTCATTATTTGAACCTCTTTCAATATTGAAGGACTTCACGATGGCATTCCTTCGCAAGAGAAGTGGTAGCCAGTGCTCATTCTCCAAGGGAGATGATGAGATCACTGTAAGGAGGATCGAACAGACAGATGTCCCGCGCAAGTCAAGATCAGATACCATTCAATCGACGAGATCCTCATGCTCGAGCGTCGAGGCTTCGGATTTTGCAATTCACGATTCCTGCGTGTAAGATCTCCGTTACCGTTGAAAAATTGACCAATAATTAATGAATTGACGGATCAGTATGCGTAACTTCCCAAAACACAAGTCCTCACATCTTCGGTTCTTGGCATGGGTCGCATACACGCGGAAGTAGTAGGTGCTCAATGTTTTTCAACTTCCTTTCACAAAGCAATGATATCTAAGTCTTGTATCCTTCGAATGTCTATGAACAATATTTCTACAATGAGATATTCTGACGATCAATACTAATATCCATTTCCACCTCAGTACCGACGAATACATTACCGAGGACGAGCGGAGGACATGTCCCTTACTGTGGTGCAGAGATGTCTTCGAGAATCAGGAAGTTATGCTCCAACATGTTTGGAACTGTCCGTATCTCTCAAAGGGGCTCTATTGGTGCTTCCATTGTCAAAAGCCGGAGCGTGTGGGGAAATTCAACTGCAAAAGATGTCAAGGGGCCCCATCTCGGACAGATCGCATGACCTCCGTTGCGAAGAAAATATTCTCAAAGCTTGGAGCAAGACCTCATCGATCAGAACAAAACAGCCAATATTTGTCATCAGAGTCCTCAAAGGCTCTGTCAAACGCTTTCAAGCATTCGGACACGCCTATTCCCCCATATTCTCAGGAGCCTTTCCAACAGGAGCAAGGTACGAGCTGGCGCCAATCAGATGCTCAAGAACTTCCCAACTCGTCTGTCGTCCGTGAAATGCCTGGAGACTGGACAGCTGCATCGCATGAATTACCCGATACATATATCTCTGAAATGACTGGCACGGAATGCCCAATCGAGCTTGGCGGGGGTTTTGAAACTCGGGAGGATAACTTCTATACAGACAACTTGGAGGACTGGGACATACCTTCAATACCGTCTCCCAAGGGTAGATGTTTCTCTCCAAAGCTCGAGATTGATACTTCGGTTGCTCATACATCCGCGCCAACAAATTGGATCGATACGCCTCTTTCCGCAACTATCATCTCACCAATGAGTGCCTTCGGCAAATTCGATTCTAGCAACGACGCCAGCCCTGTCGAAATATCTCCTACAGATAGCGTGGTGAGCGGCAAATCCTTTTTCACAGATTCCGGCTATTCCAGTGCCACTACGCAGTCAGCTACGTTCTCCACAAGGAGCTTTGATCGCTTTCCTAGCATTGGGGAGAAGAAGGGGAAGAAGCGGGAATTTGGAGCCATCTCCGAAGCCTGGATCAAGAATACCGCGTCTTCAATTTCTCAATCGATGTCGTCAGCAGATGCTACGCCAATTGAGCCCCGGATCGACGAGATTTCCGTACATTCTGCAGGCAGGTGTACTGGAATCACTAAGCCAAGATTCCTTTCCTCGCACTGGCACGATGCTTCAAGTCTCGTCCAAACTTTCTCAGAAAGCCTGAATGAGCATATCCAACATACTAAGTCTGCTTTGCAAACGCTTCCACAGATTGCAATCACGGTAGAACTGTTGTCTATGTCCAGGACATCGATCGTCTCTATAGGACTAGAGGTGTTAACAGGTGTTCTCGAAGGCCGAAAGCCAACGGCAATTGTTCAAATATTTGCTTTCACGCACATCGCTTGTGCTCTCGCTATCGCTACAGAGGATGACAAAGCTAAGATTCATACTCAGGAATGGTTTCGAGATACCTTGCAGTGGGCAAGTAGCTTGAGAGGGCAAAGGCAGCAGAAGGATTACGAGATAGTCGCAAAGGCTATTTGGCAGCCGCTCGAGACTTTAGCAGATGCCATGCCCAGAAACGCTTCTTCCAGGGAGAATCCCTTGTTCAGGACTTGCAAGCACTTTCTCGACAGTGAGTGTCAGCCAATCACGATTTGATGCTAAGCTAACATGTCCAGTATTTGAGAGTCTCGATTGCCCCGAACCAAATGTGTCCACAGCATTCCCGCAATTCAACTTCGCTCAAGCTTCGTTCGAATTCAAAGCCAAAACTCGAGTCATTGATGAACTGATCAAGAAGCCGCGCATAGAAGCTTTCATCGAAGACGTTGTTAATGTCGAGACTCGATTGCACCAGAGTCAAATTACCAGCACTCGCGACCTTGAGCTCGAACTTATCTGTGCTGGAAAACGCGCCTCTCAATCGGAGAACGCTTACAGCAGATTTCTACAACATGTCACAGAATTATGTGATGCGTTATACTCTGAAGAGTCCGAGAAAGTGTCGAGAAGGAAATATCATGTTCGAGATATCAGTCGGATCAAGCAATTGATGCCCGACGAGAATTACGACGAAGAAAATACATACAGCCACTTCAATCAAGTGGCCGGGCAGACAATCTCCTTGCCAGATGTTCATGACGAGCAGGAGAACTTGCTACTTCTTGATCGAGACTTCGAGTCCAGCTTTGAGGAGACGGCGGAGATTGGCAAGCATCATGACGTGGCAGTGTTCAGCCGAGAATGCGACGAAATGCTTCATTTCACGCATAATAGTCAGACCAGCTTGCACATTGAGAGCCAGCAATCTTACACGCTAGATCTGCCACCATCGAACCAACCTCAGGAGCAGGAGCAGCAGCCCTCAATACCACCCAGCATAACCGTTCACCCACCTACGCCACCGCAAATTCCTATGTTCTCCTCCGCTCCCCCCTCTACATCCGTCTCACAATATCCAGCAACCACACCTACTTCACAGTCGTCCCACCGCTGCCATTGCGGATACATCCCCACCGGCGAAGAAAAATGGAAAGCTTCCAACCTTCGCCGCCACAAACGTATCCAACACGCTTCGGAATCAAAAGTTTATGTGTGCCGCTGGAGAGGGTGCAAGAGCTCCTTCACGAGGAGTGACAATTTGAGGTGTCATGTTAGGGAGAAGGGGCACTACGAGGGTGCGGAGGGCGGGACTGGTGGCAGTGGAGAGGATGATGATAGGAGGAGGAAGAGGAGGAGGATTGACGGGGATGGGAATGTGAATGGTGGGAAGAAGAGTATGGGACTGGCTTTACGATAGTATGGAACCATGGAAAGCTGGACTTACCATTTCGCGATTTGTTCTAGTAGTGTTTCGGACGCATTGGAACTGGAGTTTGCATTGGCATTGCTGGAGTTTGGGACGAGACAGCATATAGGTTTGCATTGATACCCAAATTAATTCAAGATACTGTAATAGTACAAACACATTCTCACACGCTTACCTCTAAAATCTGCTTCTTTCATCCTCTGCTCGCCTGCGATGTTATTGTTCTACCAAGACCATACTTTTACCTAAAATTATAACGATAATTACACCGCGCACCAGAAATTTCCATCACTTGAGCTGACCAGAGTCCTTGATCCTGATACTGAGTCCTACCTCCTGATGAACAACGCACGCTTGTTACTTAGCAGGACTCCAAGTCCTGACGTCAGCCACGTGCTTGGTAACACCAGGTAATATGTGTTTCAGACGACGGTAGAAACTCCACCACTCCTCGAAGGACTGTGACAGACTTTTCATCAACCACAAGTCCCGAGCTTGAGCCCGATCGTCGGCTGCTACAGTTTGACAGAAACCCGTTGTCAGTCGAGGAAAGTAGTACCAAAGCGGTAACGACTGGTGGGATCAGCTCTTTCTGAATGGTCAGATTCCCTTCGATGTGGTTGAGTCGGGCACAAGTCCTGCAGAAAGTCAACTTACGATGCCAAAAGGCAATAAGACCGGGCTAGATCTAAACCCTAGCTGAAGCAGGCTCGGGCTGTGCAGCACACATCGGGCAGTAGGCTGGTAGTAGTCGCCTCCGTGTGGCAAAAGTGGTATCGTGACTTCTCTCCACCAGGTGACACGAGCTGTGAATCCCAAGTCGTCAGCCCTACCAGTAGACGACTGTGGTTTGCCGATCTTGAATGCTGTAGCGTGTTAGACCACGGCGTCACAGAGTTACTTTCTTCTGAAAGCAGTGTGGTAGTACACCTCGCTCCCTATCAGTTCATCATGTTGTGGACATGGAGTACAGGCTACGTGCATGCATGTGTATCCATACATGTACGTGATGAGATGCTATGTTCGAGCATGACAGGATAGGACTTCCAGATTCGCTCAAGGCTACCATTTGCCTGGCTCTGGTCGGATTTTTGTGTCGCGGGGTTTCAGAGCCAGGCAAATGGTAGCCTTGAGCGAATCTGGAAGTCCTAATTTCATATGGTGGTTCTGACACTGTGAGGTTGATTTACCTGTTTCAACCCGGGCAGAAAGGCGGTGCTGTGCAATTCAACAGTCGCCGATGTTTTTCTTGTCTGCTAGTTGGAGGGGTATCATATGTTTGTGTAAATGTTGCACCCAAGTATCAGTCTCACCCTAGGATGGGATTTCAAGTTGATTTGGACCACTATCACTAGTCGAGTGTCGGAGCGAAGTGGCACATCCCAAACTCACGCCAAGTAATCAGAGCCTATTCGACTTCGCCATTAGAGCAGTTGACGACAAGTCATCTTAGCAAATCGACGGTCTTCTAGCAGTAACCCAAGATCCAGATTCGAAGCAGAATTATTCTCACATTGCCGTCAACAACCAATTCGGGCAAAGTGCGAATCCTCCAGGATTCTAGGCGAGTCACATATCCTTGCCTTCACATGCTCACCGTAGAAAGTCTTGGCCGAATGATTTCCTTGTTGAAGTCCGTATGTGGTTTCTGTACTCAGAGATCGGGGCTTATTTACAATGGGATGCTGAGGCCACTTTCGGTCAGTGACAGTCTCATTGACGCGTGGGCGGCTACTGTGATATCAAGCAGCCCACCAGCAGCGAGATAATGCTCCAGGACAGACAACATCTATGGGACATTCGGTAGCTTCCGAAAATAATTCTTGGCTACAAATGCAGCATCTCTCTCAAAAGGGCACAACACTCTAATGTTAAAAAAAAGGAGTCTAACCACACTGCAGCCAACACTTCGGGCAGCCACCGTTTGCCCTTAATCGTGTCGATTCCTTCTCGCGGTCTAAAGCATCTCATAGTAACGAGTTAGCCACGCGATATTAAAATTAACCAACTCTATCGAGCTCATGCAGCCTTCCACGGGTGTGGTCTCCCAAAGAGCGGGTTGCAACATTGACCAGGACACCACCATTGGGCGGGTGCTTGGCTAGGAGCTAACGAGTCCTTGTCAGAACTGAAGATGCATTTTAGCAGCTGTCATTTGCACAGCAATATGCGCCTCGCCGTCGATCGAGTTTACTACCAGCAACAAGGAGCACGGTTATCTGTTACCGTTGCAGCATCGTGATACCACGATGGAGGTGCAACCAATGAGACCGTGCTGCTGGCCCTCGCTTAGAGCAAAACAATACTATCGGACAGGGGTACTGAAAACTTCCGGGCTCCTCAAGTCCAGCCTTCCCGTCGCCCGTCCCGTACGTGTCCATTCCTTGAGCTTTTTCTGCAAGTCCTATGCTGACGTGTTCGTCAATCCTCATTGGATATAAACAGTATAGGATAGAGAACCTCGCCAATAGGACTGGTTTTTCAAACGCTGATCCACTCGGCTACCTCTGAACCCCAAAGAGCAAACATTGCTGCGTTTCTCATAGCCCTTCTTTACATGTCACTTGAAACCATCTAGAGAGACTTCATTCGTCTTCGCATACGAGTTCTGCCTCGAACCACCCCACCCGTTGTTCGTTCATCGAGCAGCGCCGTTCTATTTCAGCTACTTGCTAAATCAACATTTTGCCCTCAACGGCTTCACAAATGTAAGACATGGGCTCTTGTATTCAGTCTTGCATATCTGTTCCTGGAGAACTGACAGTCCAAGTCCTACATATTTTCAAAACGTCGCTATGGCTCCCATCCACTCCGAATATACCCCACTCATACTCGAAAACCTAAAAAGACTTCCATCTGCACCCCCAAATCTGCAAACATATCTCAGTACTCCGTATAACTTTGAAAAATTGCCTGTTGGGAGGAGGACTCGCAGGATGGATATGGCTAATGCATTGGAAGCATGGGAAAGGCGTTGGGAAGAGGCGGCGAGAGCTTGACAGGGGTCTCTGGTCAGGGGTTCTATTATGTTTAAAGATGAGAGTGGAGATTGGAGTACTAAAAACGATCAAAAGCTTGCAGTCCTTGGGAAATGGCGTTACTGTTCATGGGATGTAATAGCCAATATTCAGCTGAATACTCGCATGGTGTAAGGAACTCATCTCAGAAGTTCGGATAGGGAAGCTTCGTGTACCTCACGGCCTTCTTCGGCTGATTGACCATTCAACTGTAGCAAGCAGCATGAATGTTCGAGAAAGGAGTAGCTGCAAAATTTGGAATACTTTCTTCGCTCATTGCCCCAGCCGACCCTAGTGATTCCTAAATTACTGTCAGACGACCCCCTAATGATACGTGCAAGCATTCGCACATGCGATCCAAACTTTCTCCCACTGCTTTCTGAAGTCAGACAGGACTTCTTTCCTCCAACCTTTCGGGACACCCATCTATAACGAAGTCAACATGAATCTTTTCGCGGCGTCTAGGGCTCGATTCTTTGTAGAATTCAGAAAGAAACAACACAAGGCTTACCTTCTGACCATTGCAGCGCTCCATATGTTCTCCCAACCGGTTCGCCATTCCATCGCTCCACAATTTCACACCCACCAATGCACTCTCAAATCCCTCAGCTTTTCCCAGGCTCTGACTGACCTCTGCCGCAAGATTGGCGACGTGACGAACCCAATCCAGAATATCAGCTCGAACATCTCGCATCATATGATCGTCTCTCAGATCATGAACAATGTAGGTGACGAGAAGGCTTTGTAGGCGATTTTTGAGAATGTACGATCGCTCCACTAGATCCAAGAGCTCATGAGGTTGAGAGTGGAAGACCTTGGGATTGTGGAAGTACGCTGTGAAGTCGAAACGCTTGCCTTTGCATTGCGGGCACTTGGGGGGTCGGAGGGAGAAGGACGCAAGTTCGTTGACTGGTGGCGAAGTTGAGGAACCTTGGTTGGATGATTGAAGCCCGTGATTTGAGAGGTTTAGCGGTACTGTAAATGGTGACTCGGGGCTGGGCTCGAATGCTTGAGCGCGAGAGTTGCTGCCTATCTGATAGTCCCCGAACAGGCGGGTGTGACTTGGAAGTGGGGCCTCGCGATGATCCATTACGCCTCGTGGATTTGGAGGGAGAGAGCATTGAGAAAATGCATAGCTTTTCATGGATATGTGGTATATATGATGACAATGAAAAAATGTTGACAAAAGCGCGCTGAGGCTCAAGCTCACGTCGAACAAAGCCTTTCTGTCAGGTAGGTCATGGACTGACAACTGTGCGAATCAAAGGGCATCTAGCTAGAATCAACGACTTTGTGTCTTCTGCTACGGGTATTCATTGTCTGATTACGATTCACAGAAAGAAAAGTTTGATAATGCGTTCCTGCATTTGCGACGCATATAGACAGTTCTGGCACGAGAGACAAGAAATTATCAGTCTACTTTAAAGCTTATTGAGGTAAAACAAAGGGATAAATTGGAAAATGCAGGTGAATTGGTTCATCAACATTAGAAGTGCGAGGAAATTGTAGCAAAGCTGAATGGCCTTCAGCACAATCACCAACTCAACATCGTGTCATCTTGACCACTCAAGAACTTCCCACTCGTAGACTCTCGGGTTGCATGATCGATCTTGACCACCACTCCATTAATACCATCCTCCACAGAAACAGGGGCCTGTTCCATTCCTGCCCCTGTCGCAGCATGATTCCCAAGATCCGTCCTCAGCCAACCCGGATTTATAGGAAATGCGATGATGCCTGGATTCTCCATGTGGATCTTTCTCGTCACAAAGTTCAAAGCGCATTTACTGGCTCCGTAGGCCGTATTCTCGACCTTCAACTTATCCATGCCGCTGATGCTACCAGCGCCACTGGATATAGCCACAAACTTTGGATTTGAACCGCAGTCAAGGAATGGTGCCGTAGCTTGGAAGAGAAGCAGTGGACCCATGGTGTTGACTGTAAAATGGGAGATCATTTCAGCAGGCGGGGTAACGCGTGCTGGTCCGAAATAGCTTGAGATTCCGGCGTTTGCAATTACGATGTCCAGGTGACTAATCTGATGCTCCGACTTGAGAGCTTCAACAACGTTCGATGCATCTGTCGTTGATGCTGAATCTAGCTTCAGCAGAATCAATCTAGAATTCTCGCCTTTTGGGAGGGCATTCAACTCTGCCGATAGTGAGGGATTGATCCCCCGCGCCGTACCAATGACAATGTGATTTGGACGAGACAGGTAGGTTGTAAGGAGGCCATTGCCAATTCCTGTGTCAAGTAAGCGAAGCTTTCAAAGAATCGCGATCTCGCGAGCAAGACTGCATTGATGATTGCGAAGCAGAGCTTGGAAAAATTACCTCGATTACAACCTGTGATAAGGACGTTGGTTGACGCTACCATTGTTGAAATTGTCGCAGCTCTACTGTTGTGAAAATGCTTCGTTGTCAAAGAGGGGTTGGGCTTGGTGAAGGCTCTCTTTCAACCTTCTGCACACTACAGTGCGCCCAATGACGTCAAAAGCGCTCGGCATGGCCGCCAAACAGCAAGCGAAGAAGCGGAACAACACCTGGTACGATGCTGGAGAATAAGAAGATGGAGATTTCATCAAGGAGCTATGGAAGAATTTAATCAATTATTTAGAACTAGATCGAATTCGTCTATGGTTTTTCTATTCGGCAGTCTCATGAAAGCTGACCAAACAGTAGTGCTGGGGGAAGTACGCGAGGAAGTAAACATCACGTGATCCTATCTCTCAGAATAAATCCTCCCTGCTTTTGGAGCTTTTGCCAGGCTTAACATCAAAAGTAGACCTTTGCTAGAGATTTCTGGTACCACAGGCACTATTCCTGAAATTCAGTAGTATACAAAGTCACAGGCGCAAGATTCAAGTCCGCACTTGCTACAAGCTTCAAAGCAAGCATGCTCGCTTCGGAGACTGTTGGTATTGATTTCTTAGGCATCTGAAATTCACAAAGTAACACATGAAGGGAGCTCCGATGATCTAACTGCCAGAAACCTGTATCTACCACGGAAACTGCTTTCCATACTTGGTGATAAATTTACCTGCTTCCTCATCGCGCTTTCCTTCTACAATCTCCAAAATGCCCTGCGCACTCGTCTCGGAACTCTCTGCACCATGCTTCTTCCTTTCTTCTATATCACCCGACAGATTAGTGACCACATATCCAGGACAGTAAGCCCACGCTGTACCACCAAACTCTTGAAGAGCAACGTGTTGACAAGCAGTAAGCATATTCAGTGCTGCTTTTGTCATTCGGTAGACTTCGGCCGGTAGTTTGTGGTAAAGGTTAGTCGGGTCTAGCTTCAAGGTAATAGAGCTTATTTCCGAGCTGACATTGATGATCTTTGGCGATGATGATGCCTTCAGAAGGGGCATGACGGCATTCGTTAAAAGCATGACTCCGAAGACATTGGTGTCGAAAGCTGTACGAAGAGTGTCGCGAGTGGTAGGGCCTAGGATGTCGATTCCGGCATTATTGACCAGAACATCAATGCGGCCAAAGGTCGACTTGATGGTGGCTACAGCAGCTTCGATGGATTCGTCCTTCGATACGTCTAATACCACTAGGCTGAGGCTGCCTTGAGGATTACGATCTTGGATTTCGTTGAGCGCCTCCTCACCTTTGGCTTGATCGCGAGCGCCAAGGATGACATGATTGTTGCTTGAGGCAGCGGCAAGGGCGTAGGAGGTGTCATATCCGATTCCCCTGTTTGCACCTACAAGTATCAGACGTTTATTGGAAGAACCACAGTGGATACAAACCTGTAACAAGGAAAATTTGTTTCTCTGTCGACATCTTGATGTCTGCGGTTCGAATCTTGGTCAGAGTGATGGAGGTCGAGATTGTATCTGGCAGGTCTGTACTGAAGGGATGAGGATAAGAAATCATTCTAGACCTTTGATGGAGCCGTACATACAGGCATGGAGAGAAATCTCATCGGTTCTGAATTGTGAGGACGCCTCTTCTGGCGCCGTTGGGTTATTGATATATACCAAGAGGCCATATGGACAAGATAGACTATGATGACAGATCTAATTGCGATTCACCACGTCAAGAAAACTTTGCCCTGTTGCCCTCCGTTATACTGTACTCTAACAAAACTTGCTGTCACGGTTGCCACCTTCGGAAACTGGGTCGGCGTCTGTCATCACGGAAAATTTCTTTTCTCTAAATGCTTCAGTGCATAAGCTAGCGGACACCACCATTGATTCTGGAATTGAATATTGAGCTGCGCAGTGAAGCTCACAGTAAATTGGCTGTAATATCGACCGAGGTATGTCACTCGCTCGCTAAGCAAGTCGCGACGTTGCCGCCTGCCAAAAACAAAGAGCAAATAATTCGTTCGAGGAACTTTGATCATCGACCCAACTCCAACGACTTCGAAGGGAAACCATCCAGAAGGTGTTTTGAAAATGTCGGAAATCCATTCTTGGCATTTTCACATTCCCGTACCAGATCCTCTGGGTATGGAAGCCATAGTCCGCACGATAAATCTGCTAGCAGGAAATGCTCCGCGCCTCGATCTGTCCGCGAGACAGCACCATGCCGCAGAGACCAGGACAGGAAAATCTCAATCCTCATCATCTTCTCCCGGCCCAGGCTTGACAAAACTCAACGAATATGCAGAAGGCCATGGCAACCCTGCTTTTGCGTTCTTCACAAAACTTCCTCTCGAATTGAGACTCCAAATCGTAAGCTACGTCCTGTATCTTCGACTGAAGGTCCACAATTGGTATATATTGACTTTCTGCAACTAGTGGAAAGAGTTCTCGTCATTTGCAGCCCCTCGCGATGTCGTTATCACCCTGTCTCAACCTACAAGCGATATTTCGAGACCATCCTTCAAGAGCGCAACTCCAACTCCCGACATACTGAGAATCTGCAGAGAGGCCAGAGAAGTTGGCTTGAAGAAGTATAAGACAATCTTCAACACCAAGGACAAGGATCATACCATGAAGCATGAGATCTATGCAGAGCCAATGTTGGACACGATCCTAGTCCTTATTCCAGCCTGGGTTAAACAATACGACTGGGCACTCTTGGGATTCGGACATCAGGTCTTAACGAACAATCTTTGGAGTAGCGTCACACATCGACTTCGGCGAGTCTTCATTGAGCCTAGAAGCCATGCTACCGGATCTGCAGAATCAACGGCTCTCCTTCTTGTTGACCTCAAGTCTGCTCCCAAACAGCTTTCCGACACCATTAGCGAGACACTTGAACAATTCGGCGAAGCTGATGTGTACATCAAGCCTGCGATCTTCCCCACGTCTTGGGATGGTTTCTGGGATGGCTTGTGCGAGAAATTGGCAGGAAGTACCGCCGGAGCTGACACTGAGCATGATCCTTGGGAATTTATGCAATGGAATGTCTGAAAATTAGATGTACTTCCGGGGTTGGATTGGAGGAGCGCAGAGGAGTATGGGTAGATGCTGTCTCTCTGACAGTTGGAATTGGACCTGTGGGTCATGGAGCTGTTAAGCTGCGGATGCCCTTTTCTTGTGTTTTCCAGCTACAGTAGATGACCCGACAAGAGCAATGAAATCATCATTTCGCAAGCCACCCTTGAGATACGAGGAGATAGAGATACTTTACTGACCTTAGAACTTTTGTCAAGGAACAGTTGCATAGAAGAAAATGCAGCCCAAACTTATTGTACTCTGATTGACCATGAGGTGGTGACAAGTCTAAACGAACGGAAAGGTATCGTCATGATATCCTGATTCGCATAGCGACCTGTTGATGAATTGTGAAGATGAGTTGTCTACAGTTTGATAGAGACTTTGTGCTTGAACACAACTTACAAGTGGTCAATAACGGGGGAGTGCCAAGATCCGGCCCCGGTTCCATCACAGGCGGTGAAGGGCAGCAGAATGTCCAGAAAGTCAACTTTATTTTTGGCTTGGAGAACCACAGCATGAGGAAGAAGCAGACATTGCTCGATAGACAATGCCGCCCAAGACACCAAATTCGGGATCTAATTCTGCAAGCAGTACTGGGATTAGAAAACGCAAGGGTGCTCCTGATTCCTCAACAAGCAGCCTGGCCAAAACAAGCAAAGGGCGGAATTTCAAACGCGTCAAGTATGACGCGCGATCGATTTTGACGAGCTCTCCGGATGGAGCTTTGAAGAACGGGGAGCTTGACCTACAATCTTTTCTCAAGTCACGCGAGTTCGAGATAAAAGCTTTACAAGATGGCATGCAGAAATCCAAGAACAGCGGGACTACGAGGGCATTCCAACAAGTACCACGCGATTTGCGAAGACGAACCGCGAGCCACAATGTTAAGAGGGTGCCGAAGAGGCTGCAAAGGAGAGCGGCCAAGGAGATGAAAGATGACAATACGCCGACGGTCAATTCGAAGACGAGGAAGCCTGCAAATCCACGGGCAAGATTGCGGGCGGAAACTGCAAAGCGATTGGGTATTCTGGCGGCAAAGAAAAAAGCTTCGACGGAGAAGAAAGTTGGTGAGATTGGAATAGAGACTCGAGAGCCGCGGCCGAAGATTCGAAAGAATATGCTAAACGATCCACCGAAGCTCAAGTCAAAGTTCAGGAAGAGGCAGATACACAAAACTTGGTTGCCTACGCACTTGTGGCATGCGAAGAGGGCGACAATGACTGAGCCCAAGAGCCCTTTATGGAGGTTTGCCATCCCACTTACTTCGACTCAAAAATCATACAGGCCTACACATCGAGCCAGTGGGGGAAGAGGGGCGGTATGCTGGGACATGAGCTACATGAGCACAATCGGTCTGCAAGGTCCAGAAGCAAGTCTGCAAAAGCTTCTCAGGGCTGTCGGTATCAAAGAGGAAGGACTCTGGGATACAAAGGGAACAAGGTGGAGGGAAGGGAAGCGCAGCTGGACTGGATGGTTGACTAGAGAAGTGAAGGAGAAATCTATTGTCGTCAGTCCTGCTACTGTCTTATGGTGCCCTCCTCAATCTGCTACGGCAAGTGATGAAACTTCGAAAAAGAAACCAGCACAGCCCCGAGTGTTTGTTAGGGTCCACCCCGCGGCTTTCCTCGAAATTTGGACCGAACTTCTTCGCCTGTCCAAGCTCCAACGACCTTTAGTACATATCGAGGATCTTCGTTTTGAGATTGGAAGCATTGAGATCGTTGGCCCGTCGTCGACTGAGGCTCTAATAAGTATCTTACACCCATATGATGAGTCGGAAGAGCACGCGAGAACATTTCAGTCACTGCTTGGTATCACAAACCCGGGGTCATTGCCAGCCAATTCAGTGTTGGGTTTCTCTGTCATGGATCCTCGAATTCGATATCCACCCAGGCCTGTCAAGCTACCAAAAGCTAATGACGAAGAAGCCAACTTCAAGCTCCTGGAAATGGCGTCTTGTTGGACTGTGGACCAGTCAACAGGATCATCAGCATTATTCGATCGAGATGCTAGATTTAAAGCAACTCGGCTACCCTCTCAGAAAGCACTAAATCGAAGGAAAGCTCTTACAAAGCCAGGCGATTACCCTTCTCTTTTATCAACCGACCCAAGAATACCAATTACTTTGATCGCTTCCAGGTCAGCCTCATCAGGGTCTGCACAAGGCACTTGGACACTTCTGGCGCCCTGGAAATGTATCCTGCCGATTTGGTATGGACTAATGCACTGCCCTTTGTCCTCTGGCAGTAATCCACGGTTGGGAGGCTTGCAAGAGCTCCGTCAGATCCACTTCGAACAAGGCGTTCCCTACTTTCCTACGGACTTCCCGGGTACTGCCTCCGGGTTTCAGTGGGAGCTTGATGAAAGATTGAAGAAGAAAGCCAATTGGGACAAGCGCCCGAAGGGCAAGCGAGTTGAATGGGATTCTCTTGATCTTGGAGCTGGGAGGAAGGGGGAGGTTGGTCGAGGATGGGCTGCTGACTTTGAAAGAGTGGTAAGAGTGCCACCGTTAACAGCCAGCGTTGCCTCGACAGATACAAGCCAAAAGGGAGAAAAGTCAAAGGAAAAGCCATCGAACATGGAAGTCCCAGTCTGCCACCTCCCAAGCAAGAGATTCAAGACGGTCCTTTCCTTATCCGAGAACGAGATGCCACCTTCAGATGCAGTTGCCACAATTCGCATCACGCTTGTCACCAAGGGAATTGCCACGCCTTCCGCACGGATATACCGCCTGCCCAGAGCAGCGGACCACTCCTCATCGGTCCTCTCAGAACCATCTATAACCAACTCACCATCCACCACCCGCGAGCAATGGCTTGCCCTTCTCCCACCACCATCCCATTCCAAAGTCCCACTCAACCCTAAATCCAAAGCCAAGGCCGCCAAAATCACCACCCGAATCCCTTTGAACACGCCTCTCCCTCAACGAGTCCGACTCCTGGCTCAATCCCTCCTACAAGACCCTCCACGCCAATACTCACAGTATGCAGCCGGAAAGCATGAAGAAGATTTTCCGCTCGTGCCGGATGAGGAGGATCTCATCGGGTTTGTGACGACGGGAGAGTTCAATCTGGCGGAGGGGAAAGGAGTCGCAGTGGGAAGTGTGGTTGTGGAGAAGGTTCTGGAGGGGTTGAGGAGGGATGGCAAGGGAAAGGAGGGGAGGTTGTGCATTGTGAGGAATGCGGGGGAGAAGATGGGAAGGTTGGCGAGGTGGGAGGTTGTTTGACGTAGTGGATGCGTTAGATACGTCCAGAAGCAAATATTAAGCAGCATCCTCTCGGCAATCTCGTGTCTTCGCTGACTGTCGGAGTTGAAGCCTCTTCACTATATTGACATCCTCGTATTATCGTCCACAGGTCTCGAAGATGCTAGCATAGTCAGTCAGACTTACACTTGCAACTATCCGTGAAGCTTGAGTTAGAGAGGCCATACGTTGCTTGCGGAGACAGCTCCACATACCGTCTTTGTATACAGTAGATTGCTGATGCGCAGATTCACATCCATGGAAACATGTTCCCCTCTCTAATTGTCTGGCGTCTTTTGTGGACATTGGTGTTTCTATGGTTCCCTATTCTACAATATGATACGTCTACCAAGAGTTCGGATCTTTATAAGCGTGCAATCTAATGAAAGGGACCATAGAATCTCGATATTACGGAGAACACAGCCATATGGGAAGTTTGCTTGGCGCTTGTAATTGAGTACATGTATACTGATAAAACGAACACTCTTGTCCTCAGGTCCCGACCAATCATGACCACGTCAGGCGAGCCCCATTGTTCCAAGTAGTTTGGAGTACTTTGCCGCCTCTCAACTCTTGATGAAACCCGGAAAACCCAACACCCCTATCGATCACAGCCAGCTGTTTTTGTAGTTTCTCTTTGACACGATACGTAAATGGTTCGCGAGCTTCTACCGTCATGATCATCGTGGTAGGATCTCCAATCTCAAGCAGGCTAGCCCTTATCAAAGTTTTTGCTACAATGACACCGTCTGGCCAGTCAAATTTACCTTGACGAGGGTCGACTATGGCATGAATCTTCATGATTTTGAAGAAATTTCTCATGGTACAGTGACAGCCGGACAATGTAGGCCAACCTCGAGTACTATCTTCAGTCAGAAAGCAGTCTTGGGGAACGTAGACGAGCGTACGGAGGTTCTGTCGCTTCCACTGCAGTGTAGTCTCTCCAAACTGTGATGTTCTTAATATCTTCCATTCTTCTCCGCATAGCCTTGAAAGCCTCAAAGTTATTGATAGTGACTTTGTAGGCCTGGTGACGTTCACGACAAGCTATCGCTTCCTCCAAATCGTGTCTAAGCTTGCTGTCATGACTGAGTGCAATCAACAACGCTCCGGAGTTGTTGTCGCAAGGCCAGACGTGGGAGTAGATAATATGACGGATCTTCATGGCTAGATCTCGAAGTCTGAACTGGCCGGGTGACCTACTTGGGAACTTATCAGAGATTTGCTCACTGTTGATCGAAGCTATTGGACAAAACTCACCGAACGGTGATATTGTTGTCTTCTGAGCCTGACTTGGAACTCTGAGAAGATAGTTCAGGACATGGGCTTGCAGAAGATGCCAAGCCATCGGAACTGCTGGAAAGCCCACTGCCTTGCTTTAAAGCATCTGGCGAAACGGAGCGGCTTAGAACAATGGGCGAAGAAACTTGGGAAGGTTCTGAACTGAAGCTGTTGAATTTGCGACGCTTCACCCGTGGCGTCTCCATTTCCCTGGGGGTTTGTCTTTAAACGGCCGTGGGCGGCGCAAAGATCTGAAGATGTCTTGGAGACGATGTTGAGAATTCCAGCGAATGGGATGAAGTAAGTGCTTCCCGGAATTAGACGTAAGAATATTCGACAATCAAAGAATCATTTGAAGAGTATGGACGGCAAGGGACTTTCGTGAAGCAGAGCATATCTGGTACGTAAATGTGCACAGCTCATCCATTTTTAGGAAGGGACGACCTTTCAAAGTGTCAAGGCCAAGCCAGTCCATGAGCTGTAGGACGCTTTCGAGACAGGGACCAGAAAGGTAGCAAGAACTACCTGGGAGTATTCTTCTTGGCCCAGCTTCACTCTCTCATCGTGTCTCAATCCGGACCTTGCTCGAAACCTTGGGCTCGCCTCTCACAACAGAGAATCTTGACAAATATCTGCGTTTCCGTGACAGGGCGGTGTCTAGTACTTAAGGGACACATGTTAACTTCATACTTACAGAACCATCATAGACGAACTTGCCTCTAAGTGAAATCAGATACTGCCAAATCATGGAGCCTTGTGATAGCATTTTGAGATGCCCAAGCTTTAGTACTCGTTTCGTGAAGCGACATCGGCTCTATTCAAGAGGGCATATCGTCTACTTTAGTAGGCACCTCCCGCTGTGGTCGTCGCTTTTGCCTTTCAGAGTTCAAAGGGAACCTCTTTGCAATCCCACAAGTAGTACATCTCCTCACGAGTATATCTGCCCAGGGCTTGTTGCCACCCTTGCTCCTATTCTCAATCGTACTGGTACATGTAGCTCCATCGATCAGCATTGTATCGCAGTTCTTGCAAAGAGAGTGCTTCATGGTAGGCGACATTCGCATTAGAACTTTGTGAGAGACAGCGCGGAGTTCGGAGACCATGCGTCTGGAAGCAGGTTGCGATATGGGTATTCGATGATCTGAGATTTTTTCTGGAGTCGTCCCTACGATATTCTCGCAGTTTTCATCAGTCTTTCGCTTTGCCGGAATGCTTCTAGACGGGGCATGATGTTGCTGGGTCGCCATGTATGCTGCTGCTTGATAGAGGTAGGAGACTCTGCTGTACAATGCCTTGTTTGGGACACTGCCAGTTTTGGGCTTTGCCATGATGAATTGCAAAGTGTGCTATATCGCCTTAATCAAAATCTTCCTTTGAATTTCGTTGACCTGGCATAGTATTGAATTTCGAGTGCGAGTTAATGAATCGGAAGCATTTACCACGTCGGTGCTAAAAATGATAATGATCCACGAGGCTCCGTTTTCAGCCTCATGGTGAAAAGGTGAGCTAGTACATTTATAGACTAGTTGTGGTCAAAGCGGGACTTGAATCGCGCTCACCTCAATCCCTTCTCGCAGCCTGAACCACGTCTCCCTCCCTACCCTCATCCTCCTTCAACGTTTGCATCAGCCAACCTTCTATCTCACTTCTCCTCTATTCCCAATCTCACTCGATCGTTGTCTACGATCCAGCTTGCGATACCTACCCCTTTCTACAGCATCTGCGACTATCATCGTCGCGCTCAGCTCCAGTCCACAAACCCTCACAGCTTCATCTCACCACCATCAATATGGCCACCGAAGAAGATCTCATCGATTACTCCGATGAGGAGCTCGGAACCAACGACGCAGCACCTGCAGCCGGCGCAAACGGCGGCGCAAAGAAGGGAGAGTTGGCAGTCTCGGGAGGTACAACCGACAAGAAGGGTTCTTACGTCGGCATCCACTCGACTGGTTTCCGAGATTTCCTGTTGAAGCCGGAGCTTCTGCGTGCCATTACGGATTGCGGTTTCGAACATCCTTCGGAGGGTCAGTCATAACTTTCATCCCCAAGCTCCATCGTTGTCGTTCCACCGCGCGTCCGTCCATCTCGCAAGCAAAATAAAATACTCTGGCCGTCCTGTATCAAATCACGATCGATCCTGGAATGTCTCTGTCGGCTGGGTGTAGACCTAGGCTAGTGGTATGAAGAGAAATATTCGCGCAAGCGAGATTCTCAAGATGATTCGAGGCTTCGGCCGGCGTTGGGCAGAAGTACAAGGCGGGAAAGCCAAGAGACATCCAGGATCGGCTCGGTTTCGAAGGCTTCACGTATTACCTACCTGTTTCGAGCGACGATTTGCACCTTTAAAGGCAATCTCGCACCATTGCGTCGATGTTGTTTTCTTCGGGTTGGGGTGATGTTCTGCGGGTTCTATATGCAGATGGACGGACGTTGCGATTTTTGCACCTACCACACTCACAAACTTGGAGAAACACTTGATCTAACATCGGCTCGATTTACTCTACAGTTCAGCAAGTTTGTATCCCTCAAGCAATCCTCGGAACCGATGTTCTCTGCCAGGCCAAATCCGGTCTCGGTAAGACCGCCATCTTTGTCCTTACCAGTCTTCAGCAAATCGAGCCTGTCAATGGCGAAACCTCCGTCCTCATCATGTGTCACACTCGTGAGCTCGCATACCAGATCAAGAACGAGTATGCAAGATTCAGCAAATACATGCCGGATGTCAAGACCTCTGTGTTCTATGGTGGAACCCCCATCCAAAAGGACGCCGAGATTCTGAAGAACAAGGACACGCACCCACACATCATCGTTGCCACACCCGGTCGCCTAAACGCTCTCGTCCGTGACAAGTTCCTTCGACTGGGCAGCTGCAAGATCTTTGTTCTTGATGAGTGTGATAAGATGTTGGATCAGATTGGTAAGAATTTTCTCAGAAAGTCGCTCTGGTGATCTCGCTAAGCCTTCTAGACATGCGCCGTGACGTTCAGGAGATTTTCCGCGCCACTCCCACACAAAAGCAGGTCATGATGTTCAGCGCCACCCTTTCTCAGGAGGTCCGGCCTATCTGCAAGAAGTTCATGCAAAACCCGCTTGAGATCTATGTCGATGATGAAAAGACGCTCACTCTACATGGTCTTAATCAATTTTTCATCAAGCTTGATGAGAAGGAGAAGAATCGGAAACTCAACGAGCTCCTCGACGATTTGCAATTCAACCAAGCTATTATCTTCGTCAAGTCGACTGTCAGAGCTACGGAATTGGACAAGCTCTTGAAAGAGTGCAACTTCCCATCAGTTGCAGTCCACTCTGGTGTCAGTCAAGAGGAGAGGTATGTATTCCATGTTCGTATATTGCCCTTCACTACTAAGTTCGAACAGAATCAAACGCTACAAGGCGTTCAAGGACTTCCAAGAGCGTATTTGCGTCGCCACGGATGTTTTCGGACGTGGTATCGACATCGAGCGTATCAACTTGGCAATCAACTACGATCTTCCTGCCGATGCAGATTCCTACCTCCATCGTGTTGGTCGTGCCGGTCGATTCGGTACCAAGGGTCTTTCGATCTCGTTCGTGAGTAGCGAGGCTGACGAGGAGGTGTTGAAATCGGTTGAGAAGCGTTTCGAGGCAGACATTCCGTATGTTTTGACATCCCTTCGCATCCTATGCACGCTGCTAACCACCCTACAGGGCATTCCCTGCAGAGGGTATCGACTCCAGCATCTACATGGCAAACTAGACACCCCTGGATATCCTCCATCAACAGTCCGGATTCAGATTCTGCTTTGGGGCGGACGCCAAAAATGTACTTTCCACTCCTCCGTTCTTCTAATTTCTTTGCCCTTGATGGTTAGGACGCGTTTTCATTTTGATTTGGGCTTCTGGGTCTCCATGCTTGCGAACTAAACGAAAAAAAAACATGGACAATCTGGTCGAGATGTAATACTGGGCAAGCTTTTTCAATTCATCTCGTCCGTCCAGCTCAGTCTAGTTTCGGAAATGGTATGGGTATATGGGATGAACGATGCTGCTATGGACTACGGGCAGTGCAAGCATTAAATGAATGGAAAAGTTATTCTTCAGATGTGCCTCTTCTCCCGTTGCTTTTCGTGATCCTTGTCTTGGCTAATAGTTCTGGTGGTTCTTATGAGATGAGAGTACAGGCAGACTCGGTCATACCAGATGAAGCCTCATATCATTCTGCTCCCTCCTCAGTTCTAAAGTACTCTTCCACTAGCCATGGGGTAGCCGGTTCTTACAGGCTATCCTTTCCTTTGGCATGGTTCTGCTTGGGCATTTTCCTAGATCTAAAGAGCAGACTCGCTGTCCTATATCAACGCCTGCAATGTTATGGGCGGGTAAGGTGGCGCTCGAATTATTCCGAGCGCCAGGACACTATCATCGTTTTCTCCCGCTTGGCACGCCCAATTGAACACAGTGGCACCAATCGTCCCGTTGTTGTCTTTGGAAATCGGAGGCTAGTTCTCGGCACTGACATTCAGGCATTCTTGTGTTGAAAACCATCACAAGATACTGGTAATAACAGGAAGACACCACGATACCCGTAGCAACGTGTACAGGTTGTTCGCTACAGCGCTTTCTACCGCATATATGCATTCTCCATATCCAGCTTTCAGCACCAAACACAGAAGCGCTCTTGAACTGAAAATTCGCAAATGTCGGTCTACTTGTTGAATAAAGCTCCCGCAGTGAGTGCTTCCTGCTTTCAGATCGCGGCTTCAATCTGTGATAGTGATAAATTAAGCAGCGAAATGTTAGGGAACCAAGATTTGGCTCTTGCACCTTGGAAATCTTGAAGCTGACGAAGGCTTCCTTCTGAGTGGTGTGAGTTAATCAATGCTTTGGTCTGCATCGTCTCCCTAATCCAGCAAGGCAAATGCATCTACAGCCAGCAACCCGACTCCAGTCAGTGTCCGACGTGAAATGGTCATGATCTCTGTATTGATCTCACATCCAACTGAGGGTCTCCTTCTTTACGAGACCGGTGCTGGACGTGACTACCCCAACGTCTGGGGCCCAGAACTTAGTGACGTCTTCGCGCGGGTCCACTATTCTCAAGATCATGAGCTGGATGCCGCCATCGCGAAAACAGGTCATAGCATTAAAGATGTCAAGGGAGTCATTCTTGGCCACCTGCATCTGGACCATGCAGGCGGGCTGGAGCATTTTCGCGGAACAAATGTACCGATCTACGTTCACGAGGAAGAGTTGAAGAATGCTTTCTATAGTGTAGCGTCAAAAACTGATCTAGGTTAGCCATCTGATAGAAGATTACTACGACCACAATCTTACACTGACGGGGCGGTACAGGTGTCTATCTTCCAACTTACCTGGACATTCAATTGAACTGGAAACCGTTCCATGGTGATTCTTGGGAAGTATGTTCAGGGCTCACTATGTGGCTCTCAGCTGGTCATACTCCCGGACTCTGTATCCTCCAGGTAAGCTTCAGTGATTCCCACCATCCCAGCGCGCGACAGTCTCTAACAGTTGCTGAACGTAGATCAACCTTTCGGAGAGCGGAACGTGGATTTTCACATCCGATCAGTATATCGTGAAAGAGAACTACGAGGCCTCTAGACCTCAGGGGTGGTTGTCAAGAGATCATGCCAAATACGTCCAGTCGCATCAAAAGGTGCAGTCGATGCAGAAGCTGACTGATGCAAAATTGGTATTTGGTCATTGCAAAGAGACATTCATGAAATACAAATCAGCCCCAGAGTATTATGAATAGGAACGGAATGAGAAATAGTTTCCAGGCACAAAACTATGTCTGTTCGTGTATTCAAGTTTGGTACTCGCTTATGCCTAAAGAGAACATATACATCTCATACATTACCCCAGTGGGAGCTTCCAAATCTCTCCTATTCAAGTTCCCTGTAAGACTTCAGGGTCACCATCAGGAGTCCTTCCGGTGGATCGTCGTTCCCCGTAATGAAGTGCAGCCAGGATTTGTAAAGGAGTCAGCAGTCCATAAATTTAAGCGTGTACTGAATTAAGGGCTTCAAAACGGAATTCTAGTCTACACCCGTCAGAGACATGATCTCTAGAGTTAAAGCTACTGGAGAAAGAACTACTCAGAGGTAGATAAAAGTGGCAAGCAATATTGCTTACAGGCCTGAGAGAGATTTCACCAAAACTCGGTCAGGAAATAATTTCCATCTTCATGTTTAAGGTAGATCTAGGACCACAAGAGTCCCCCGCGGAAAACTTTTCTTAGATTTTTCATATAGTCGTTATATTTAGCAAGTCTTACCTGTTGATGAGATCAAAGTTCTGATTCTAAGAGAGGAGGGGTTGAAGTTGCCTTTAGCGAAATATCAAAGCGCCAACAGGTTTTGGAAAGGCGAGATGGAAGCAATCCCAAGGCTTATACATTGAAAAGAGCAAAAGAGCAACTAGTTTGTCCTTGGAATAAGTCCAATTCCTTCAAAACTCTGGAACGCATCTGTAAAACTCTTATATGAGTCAATATGACCTGTCCATCCAAACCTCCGCGCTTTGTTGATACTGAGAGTAGCCGACCACGTTCTCTGAAACACCCAATCTTGATACGCCCAAGTGCCTGCATCCCATGTCGCCTTGGCTTCTGGTTTGCCAGCACGATCGCAGATTCTGTCCCACACCTCCCGTTTATCTTTTGCCCATTCTGCCAGGCTGAAATCCAGCTGTGGTTGTCCTACGGTAGGCGACGGCTTGGTAAACTCTTGATCCGAGGTAGATTTGGCACCGAAGCAAGCGGCTAGTCGTGGCCACATATATTTCCAGCTGAAGTAATCGCCGTTCGTGACGTTGAATGCCTCATTTCCACAGCGCGGATTCGTTGAAACGAAGATCGACAAGTCCGCAATGAGACGTGAATCACTCACGTCGTCATAACCAGCCCAATATATCTGATTTGTTGGCATTTTGGCGTCGTCACCCAGTTCCTTGGAGACAATAAAAAACAGCGCAAATGTGAGGGCTGAGTTCATTCCATTGGGCTTCAACGTATGCCCTATGATGGCCTCGGGTCGAATTACATTCCAAGTCCATTTCTGGCCTTTCTGGGCAGCAATGAGGGCGTCTTCTTGTGGAAAGTAGAAGTTGTCGATGCTTGCTGTACGGCGTGGCTCTTCTTCACGGGCTGGGGATGGGACCGGTCCAAGGTGTACGTTGTAATGCTTCCCACCTGTTTGGAGGGTAACATTCTCAAGTCCAGGGGCGACTTTGACAAGTGCTTTCAAGAAATTCTCGAACAGCGCGCTGTTGGCTTTGTTCAATTCCGCAAAATCATCGCGGTGAACATAGGACGAAAAGTATGCATGGGTCACACGAGCACAAAGCTCACGCATCTGGTCGGCGAGAGTTTCGTGATCTTTCCCGAAATCCAGCGCAATGAATTTGATACGAGGGTCTTGCACAGCTACCTTGAAGGGAGACCGTGATGTGACGATAATCTGGCTCCATTGTTCTCGGGTGGTATTACGGACGAGATGCTCAATGATTGCGGATCCGGTAATTCCATTGCCTCCAGTGACGAGAGCGATCTTTCCAGTCATTCTGAAATGGATGTGATGTCGATGCCAGCTAAGAAGCAGGAAGAAAAAGGAACTGTACAATTATGAGCGGATTTCGGGAAGCGGATGGGTTTCGTAGAGCATTTTGGAGGATGCTCTGGCACTGTTTTATGCCATTTCTTTGAATCCATAGGGGAATTGAGCCAAGATCCATTTTGGCTACTTTATCTCAGCATATCCGAGGAAAGAGTCGCGCTCGCGGAAGAGGTGGTTCAACCTTGCTACCCACCCAAGAGCCGGGGAAACAATCAGCTGTGGGGAACCAGCTGCGCAAAATAAGTGGCTTGCGAAAGCAGTGGAAAAGGGTCGCTTGGGGTCCGGAAGCTAGTCGGTAGTCACAATATGATCGTCACCATTAGCAGTATGATTGTGCAGTTCATTGAGTTAGATTACTATCCCAAGTACCTTCGACAGTACAGCAGATAACTTCTCTAGACAGTTTTCTGGCAACTCCTTACACCGCCAGGCCACAAAATGGTCTGGACGAACGAGCACAGCTCCAGTTTCTCCCACGCCCCTGAGATGAATCCACTCACGATAGCAATCCATGTAATCACAACGAAATCCAATTGAGTACCCTTTGACTTGTACACCAGACCGGCGTGAAATCGCCTCTGTTGCTTTGAGCCAAGAACCTCCGCCAATCCCCGTAAACAGAGTGAAAGCCCCATGACCAGCTAGGTCGAGACTCGAAATTCGTTCTGATTGACCATCTGCAGCCAGCCAAACATGAGGTAAGTGATATCCAGGGAATGTGCTCACCATGACATCTTTGAGGAAGTTGAGGGCGGAAAAGTCTGGAGGGGCATCACCCTCTTCCACGACGACCGCTGGAGAATCAAGGTATACTTGGTTCATTTGGATGCCCAGCGCTTGCACTTCATCGTCGGTAGCTTCTAATGCAAGTCTTAATTTCTCACGCATTTCAGCTCCTTGAGTCGTAGCTTCTTGCAGCTTTTGTACCACGTCTTCGCGAGCCTGTGGCGTGAGCCCCATGAGGTCCCAAAGCAATCTATGCGCTTCCATGCCAGAATTTGCGCGCTTCACAATTGCGTCTCCAACCGGCTTGCGTTCCAAAGTGAGTGTGTCCAGGAGAGGGGGGGCAGCATATCCCTTGATAACATATGCTAGTTTCCATGCTAAGTTGAAGGCATCGGACAAGCATGTGTTGCTTCCTAGGCCATTGATGGGAGGATGGCGATGAGTTGCATCACCTATGCAGAGAACACGCCCCTGTTGCCACCGTTCGGCAACTTGATCATTGATAGTCCATTGGAAAGAAGACAAAATCTCGATCTTGATAGATCTATCACCAATCATCTGGTAAAGTCGGTCCATTATCTGTTCTTCCGTGGGTGTGAAAGATTTCCCATCTTTTGTTGCAGGATGCAGAGATACCACAAACTCGTCCCAGGGTCGAACCATTCGAAAGTTTCCCACGGCAGACCAGTCTGGTGCGTCGGGGTTTAGAATCCAGTTCAGACTTCCAGGTCGATGTGCTATATATTTGGTGAGATCCGCCTTGATATGCACATTGAACGCGGTATTCAGTTGCTTTCCGATGATTGGAATCTTCAAGGCATCAAGCACAGCACTTCTCGCGCCATCGGCACCAACAAGATACTGAGAGTTGACAATAAATGACTTCTGCGTTTCTCGATCTCTCAATGTGGTCCTCACTCCTTCTTCAGTCTCCTCGAACTCGATAAATTCGGTCGAGAAACGAACGTCAGACCCCAGTCTTCGAACCTCGTCCACTAGTACTGGCTCAAGAAAGCTTTGAGGAAGATCGGACATGACGCATGGGCTCGATGATTCATAGTCTCCTTTTTGACTCGGTTTGTTCCCCCAAGCCCAAAGCCGGCCGTATTCTTCACCAGCCAAGGTGTGTAGCCAGGAGGTGTGTTGCATGTCTGGCTGATGATTAGCTTGAAAATTGCCAACAAATCCTTAGGACATTACCATGAGCAGGGCTCGCCACTGAGCTCAGTAGATCTTCAATTCCAGCATCTCGTAACACTTCCATTGCTCTTTGATTGAAAATATGAGCGCGTGGTGTGTTTGCGCTTCCACGATGTCGCGAGATGACCATAGACTTGATACCCGCGCGAGCCAAATGAAGAGCAGTCGTGGACCCAGAAGGGCCTGCGCCGATGATTAGAACAGGTACATCCATTTTCATGAGGACCTTATCAGCGCGTAGTAGGTGATATCCACACGAGATTGAAATGTGGAAGTTAAATCTCAACTGGTGGGCATTGGAGAAACATGATGATTCAGGACTTGTTCATCAATCTTCAGCAGTAGCTAATTTTGGAGTATCTCGTAGCAGAGCACCAGAAATAATTTCGAACATCCGATTCGCAGAACTGAGTTGCCCATCAGAATGCTGAACGCGATGGTGGATGTGGTGGCGGATGATCTCACCAGGAAAGGTGCCACCTTATCCAGGTGTAGAACCCGGACTCCCCAAGTTAGTTTCCGAACACACCAGAAGAGACCCGGTTGCACTGGCGGGGAACGCACTGATTGGTTGTTGCCGAGAACAGACTGTTGATCAGAAAAGTAGAATGGGAGCGTCGTGATGATAAGCAACGGTGGAATGACCGAGTTGTGCTGGTGATAGTTCTCTCTCTTGTCAAGACGTATCAATTACAGACCTGCTCGTTCGATATCTGCAAAACGCTTTCTGCAACTATGGCTATTGTTACCGAGATAGTAGAGACATCTTTCCTCCAGAGATGGAGTCTCTGGCAATGTGCTTGCGCTGTTGCTGGACTTTATATTGCCAACATGGTGTGTTTCCTCGTCTCGCAACCAACAACAGGTCTATATGCGTGAGAGAAGCATTTCAGTCCAAACATGTAGTTAACAACATATGTAGCTCATATACCCTTTCTTTTTTTCGCCAGTTCGCCATGTACCCGGGCCTTGGTACGCTCGCATTTCCAAGCTGCCTCTGCAGTATGAGACCTACATGCGTCGAAGATCGAAATATGCGACAAGGCTCGTCGAAAAGTATGGACCAATCGTTGTCATCGCGCCCAATCAAGTCCATACGACCGACGACACCGCCATGAAGATAATTTATGACAGGACCTCCTTGAAGACGAGCTTCTACGCAAGTATGGGGTCTTGGAAGGGAGTAACATCAACACTGGGATTCATCGACTACAGCAGTGCAGCTCCAACCCGCAACAACTTGATCCAGTGCTTCCAGAACAAAAACCTCACAACTCTGGTAGAAAATATCGATTCGCACGTCATGGATTTCATCAGACTGCTGGAGTCGAAAGTGAAAAGCAAGGAACCAGTGGACGGAGTTGTCGTGTTTCGGCTTCTAGCCTTGGATATTGTTACAGATGTTCTCTGGGGTGAGGAAACACGGTTGCTAAAGAACCTTAGCGATGAAACTCCAGATCTACTTCGTCGCTTCCATGCTTTCAGCAATTGGAACGCTCTGAAGAGCTTCATTCCGGGAGCAGACCTGATGGTCCGTCTCTTTGGAACATCGAAATGGCGCCAGCTTCGCAACGATTGTAACGATATGGATGTCACGGCGCGCGAGGCTTTGGACCGGTGGGAGAATAATAAGGATACTTGTCGCGAAAAGGACGTGCTTTCCATGCTCCAAGGCATGAATGATGCCGAAGATCCAGCAAAACGTGTTCCGAGCGACCACATTCCAGCCTATATGGTAGAAATGCTGGCAGCTGGCTCATCAACAACTTCTCACACTGCTGCATTTGCATGCTGGCTACTCGCTCGTCATGAAAGAGTCCAGAACCGTCTCCAAGAAGAACTATTTGAAGCCTTTCCGGATGCTGAAAGCATGGATTTCAAGAAGACCATGGATCTCCCGTTCGTCGATGCAGTTCTCAGGGAAACCATGCGCTTGTACCCAATGATTCCAGGGCCACTCGAAAGGTACCTTGGGAGAGATATCGAAGTAGATGGAAAAGTGGTGCCAAGAGGTGTGGTTGCCTCCACTGCTGCCTACAATCAAGGCCGGTTGGAGGAGGTATTTCCAGACGCTGAGGCATGGATCCCAGAACGGTGGCTTGATTCTAACGACAGGATGAAGCTGAATTGGACACCTTTTGGTTATGGTAGTAGAGCATGCCCGGGTTCAAATCTGGCAATGACTGAGTTGAAGTACATGATTGGTGCCATTTTCCGCCGATTTCGCGCGAGAATCCCAAGAGGTCATGAGTCGGATACTCTTGAGCTCTCTGATGTCTTTGCTGCTGGCGCAAAGTCTGGCCACGTCTGGTTGGAGTTTGAAGAGTCACCAAAAACTTTGTAACTGTCTCAAAAAGATCTTGTCAAGCCATTTGATTTTGGCAAATGATTGCAGAATTGGGGGCGGGCTGTGGGACATAGTGCAATATGACACTGGTGGTTGCATCTGGATATGCTCGAGTGACAATGCAGTGGTGTGCAAAAAGATGATTGATAAATTATATGCTCTTTTTTCCATGAAACCGCCACGTGGACATGTAGAGCCGAACCCAAAAGCTTCTACAGAGTCGATTAGTGGGTATCAACATGTGGAAACTCGCGCTCAGATAACTTCGACGCTGCCGCACCAAATGATGACCACCTGGCGGGACTAATCATACTGAACACTTCAGAAAACAGGCCGAGAATCGAAGATATGGTAGAACTTGCAAGTGGAATTGGCAAGTCGGCAACCCTCAGTGGTGTGATTGTGAGTACATCGCCGCTGATGTTGCCATTTTGGCCTTCGTGGGCTCCAGCGTACGTCCACAACACCACTGCAGCGTGGTGTAGCCCTAGAAAGGCAAGGAAATTGAATTTCGCTCGAGTCTGTTCCGGTCGCTGAACCTCACGACTGATAAGCGACCAGATGGCGATAGCATGCCGGACAGCTACGTAACCACGTCGGCCATTTGCCCAGCGAGAAACATCGTCGATGATACTCCTTTCAATCGATCGTTCGTCTGCCACACGGTATGAGATGTGATGTAAGTCATCGATAGGAGCCTGCAGTCGCATGAAACTGAGGTGGAAGAGGAGCAAACTGCTCAAAAAGCTGTTTCGATCGCGCTGCAAATTGAGCTCATTCGAGATGGACCTGAATGATTCCTTCCATTTTTGGAGAGCATTTGTCAGGCGGTCCATGTCATTTTTGAGATCACGCATGCCTTGTGGACGAGAAATGAGATGGTCGTCCAAAAGTCCACGCGGTACGTTTGTGGTGGATGCTGCCCGTTGGGGGGTGCTTTGAGTTGCCCCAGACTGTCTCACTCCGGTCGAGTCGCAATCCAGCCCGTCATAACACAAGTCTGACAGCATTTCATCGCTTCCAACTAGCCTTTCGAACATGTAGTAGTCATGAGAAAAGCGCCACACAGCCTGCTGAAGTCCGAAAATGAGAAGTTCATTTCCCATTGGATCAAGGACAGAGAATCGCTCGTCTCTTTCGAGAGCTATTCGTATGGTGTCCGAGAAGCTTTGAGCTTTGGCGGTCATTTGATCCCGCTCAACAAGAGCCAAGTAAATGTCAAGAGGCAATACTGGACCCCTCCAGGTCTGATCAGAGCACGGCAACTCCAAATCAATCTCCTCTGGAGAAATAAGGGGCCGGGTGTTGAGAAGTACACTGCTATACGTTTCCGCACGTAGAATCCCGAAAGCGAGCCTTCGACGTCCTTCCGAATGGAGCCATCTGGAAAGACGATCTTTGGGCTGTTTTGATAGCGCTGCCCTCTTTTCGGTACTTCGAGTCCTTGGTGCCGTGAATAAGTCCATGCGACGAGCTTGGGCAACAAGGACTCCACCGAGGTGTTGGGCATACGAAAAAGCCTTTGACTGACCAAAGTATAATGCGGCTACCTGTGTCAGGAGGCGTGCTTGTCCAAGCCATAGGAGGTCATCATCAACACCTCCCAACTCTAATGACATAGTGAGTGTTTGACGTAGTCGATTATGGAGAATGGTGCCAAAGTGAGCTGCCTGCGCTCCTCCATACATGGCTCCAATCGAAGCCAGAGTAAGATATAGAAGAGGTTGTATAAGGTCACAATCTAAACCTTGATTGCTCAATAGTGGCCACAGAGGGCCAAAATTACGCAGGTACAGCTCTACAAAACCTCGTAGAACGTGAGAGGACTCGGCACGTTGAACCGGAAATGAAAACACGCCTTGGATTTTCCTTGATAGCGAGGCCCAGTAAGCGACACGGTCATGCTTTGATGAAAGAGTAGTCTCTCGTGCAGCATCGTTGACCAACGTCTCGATGAGCCTATTCTGACCTGTGGGTGTACTTGTGACTGTCTCCTCAGGCTGTACGCGTTGAGCCCCCGACCCTCCTGGAACGTACGTTAGTAGACTTTAAGGCGCTGATTATGTGCTACTCACTATCCTGATTCAGTCTATCGAGAGGTGGAACTTCTTCGTGATCTTGCTCATGGCTCAAAAGCTGCTCCTCTCCCATGGATCTCGGAAAGTGGGACACAGTCGATGGAATCAGATCCCCCATGCTAGTATCACCACTCCCCATTTGTGATGGTCTGCCTACACTGTCACCACCGATAGCCTCGTCCGAGACCTGTTGGATCGGGTAGCCCGATGCATCATCTGGCCACCCCATAGACCAGTCAGTGGGGAGGAAGAGATTTTCGTGAATCCATGGCCAAGCTGTCGTCCCGGAAACAGAGTCCATATACATGTTGTCGGTCAAATCGACTGACAATTGGAAGTCGGGGAGCAGTAGTGCATCGGACTGAGATGTCGAATTACAAGGTTCTGACTGATAGATCTGTCCGTTACTGCATGTCGGCTCCGACAATGATGTTGGGCTGGGAAAGGCGCCGCTTTCTTCGTCTTGATGCTGTCCAGGAGGACTTGGGTCAATGTGCCAATCATAAGCCATCTCACGGCCAGATTGAACGTCGCTCGAACCTTCATCCACATTCTGAGTTTCATTTTGTGGCGAGAGAGCATTATGCATGAATACAGCGCTGTTCGCGAGGGATTGACTCATGCGCCCGTTTCCTCGACTGAACTCACAGTCCTGTCGGTTGTCGATGCATCTTTGACACGGAAGCTGACCATCGCACTTGGTCCGCAACTCCCGGCAGCGTACACATGCTGTGTGACATCGGCGCCGGCCATTGCTTGAATAACTTTCAGAAGATGAACCGGGCTTCTGCTGCCGCCCTGGCCGGTGTATCTTGTTGTGCCGAGCAAGCAGATCACGGCGGTGGAAGGTAATATTACATGTGTGGCAGGCGTGATTACTTCCCGTGTTGTGATTTTGCATGTGCCGATTGAGCGAGTTCTGCCTCGAATATTCCTTTCCACATTTCTGACATGAAGGCATGGGTAGGTAGGTAATATGTAGACAAGGTGTCTAATTGAACTGGGAAGGACTGAAAATTTGGTTACTGTAAGGTTGTAAGGTTGTAAGGTTGTCGTTGCCGTTGTCCACGTTGAGGTGTCCTCGTTGTCTAAGTTGTCCAAGTTGTCCAAGACATGAGAACGATGGAAGTGGTTGTCGCTCCGGCTTAGATGAAAAGAAGCGAGCCTGACCAGCTGAAAACCCAAGATGGTGGTGCTATTGCTACTATTGCAGGCGGGGCAGATTAAGATCAGAATATTGTGCAGCTGAAATGTCGAGAGATACCTGGGTACTGTACCACACCTTAGCTACCTAGGCTAACTTTCGTACTTACAAATACCTGGGCGGGCTGGGCTCTGGGGCGCGGGGTCCCCGCCTGTTGTCTTTTCATAGGTTCAGCACAGCACAGCACAGCACAGCACTGTACCCCGCGTAGGGCCTTGAGGTGGACATCGGATGGGGATCCGGCTCTCAGTCCAGCCCATCATCATCATCACGATCATCATCATCCTCGGCCGCAGTCGGGCCTCACAGAAACAT
The DNA here is from genome assembly GCA_026120085.1 of Cadophora luteo-olivacea. Lineage (NCBI taxonomy): Eukaryota > Fungi > Ascomycota > Leotiomycetes > Helotiales > Ploettnerulaceae > Cadophora > Cadophora luteo-olivacea. The sequence continues at coordinate 8,542 of JALRMC010000064.1, read as the reverse complement.
CATCATGATACTTGTACAAATATTTTGCTGTATATGCGTACTATTCATATGCTCTAACTCATTGTATGGTAAGACTTACAGCAGTTTCACATCGTCTGTCTTCGAATAATCAATTACATACACTAAAGCACAGTTGTTCAAATCCGTGGAAACTAAGTTGCTCATCCACACTCTATTCCTTAGCTTTCGTTCGAAGTGTGTGTACCTCACTCGAAGACCATCCTGTTTCGGAGGCTTCCAATCTTTCCAATCTCTACCACCACTTCGTCGCCGTGCTTCAGAAACCCCGGCGGCTTCATGAACAATCCCACGCCACCAGGAGTCCCTGTCATGATCAGAGAGCCTTTCTGAAGCGTTTGACCTTGGCTACAAAATGCCACCAGCTTCCGTACATCGAAGCACAAATCCGATGTATTGCTTTCCTGGCGCACCTCGCCATTGACCAGCGTCTTCAGGGACAGGTCGCTCGCATCCCCTAGTATATGAGCAGCAACCAGAGCAGGTCCCAGTGGTGCATACTTGTCGAAGGATTTACTGAATGACCATTGTGGAACTGGTCCTGCCTTCCCAGCCTCGCGCTGCCAGTCTCGCGCAGAAACATCGTTTCCAACCGTGTATGCAGCAACATATTCCAAAGCATCTGCTTCATTGACATCTTTGGCATCCCTTCCAATGACGATTGTCAGTTCCCCCTCGTAATCGCATTGGCTTTGCGCGATTTTGGGGATGGGGATGTCTGCGCCATGATCGGCAACTGTTGGTGCTGGTTTGATAAAGACCGTCGGGCACGTTGGCAACGGCCGTCCAGTCTCGAGAACTAGGGCAGGGAAACGAATCAGCATGGTCGTTCGGATGATAACAGATTCGTAATTTCTCTTCGGTCGACTTACTGTGAGTTTTGTAGTTGAGTCCTATGCAACGGATGATGGGTACATCCTTAGCCTCCAGAGGTCCAAGCAATATCTTTACCGTCTGCACCTGCTCGGTTGGATTTGCTTCGAAAGGATTTTTGCCTTTGCAGACTCTGACTTTCAGCTGGCCACTTTCGGCAAGTTTTGAAATATCATCCTTTCCGTCTGAAAGTATTGGCTCGCCGTATTGAATTGTTTCCTCTGCTTCTACAGGCACATATCGCACTAGGCGCGTCCAAGGGACTGAGTTGGACGACATAGTCAAGTACCACTGTTTATGGAGATAGAATTGCGAAGCGAGTGTGCCGTCGGGTGAGTTCTGGTGATGTACAAGACTGTTGAAGTAGAACAGATCGATCGAAGAATATTGCGGTCTTAGGTATTGGACACAGGAGCCTAACATTAACAAACCCATTGCAATGCCGCGATCTTCAGCCTTATAGCACAATTCATTGCGATTGGTGTGGGAATGGTGGTGGGCTTTAGTGGAGAGAGCGGAAAGTATGTTTGGCACGTTCTTGTCTCAGTGCACCACAATACCCGGCAACCTTGTTTTTCGCCAGTCCACCTCGAACTGCTCTCAATCAGGATGCGCCGGGAACGACATATTTGTTGAGCGGTTTTCGCCAATTCTTGGGCATTACTTCCATTGGGACTATCCGAGCGTCCGAATCTTCCCTTTCCTAATAGCGCATTCAAGGACTGGCAGCCTGACTTGATAGCTGTTCAAACTTAAGTCCGATAAAACGCACTATTGCAAGCAAGATGCCATTGTCAGCGGAAGATCCCCGAATTCGGATTCTCAAGACTGGATTTGTACTTTACTATCATGCCGACCTCTCTGCTGCTCGGGAATTCTATCTCAACTTCGGCCTCTCCATTGCATTCGAGCGACCTGGCGTGGAAATCTTTTTCCAGGGCTATGGCACCGAGCCGTATGTCTACGTTGCACGCAAGGCTGATGGCGTGAGCCATTTTGGAGGAGCAGCATATGTTGTTGAGAGTCGCTCAGAGCTCGAACGTGCAGCTGCAATTCCAGGAGCAAGCAAGATCACACCTCTAGATGCGCCAGGTGGCGGTGAATCCGTGACACTGAAGGATCCAGCAGGGCACCTGGTGCATCTTGTGTATGGACAGGTCGAGAAAGAGGCCAGTCCACCGCACCACCCAAAACTTGTGGTGAACTATGAGGATGAGAAGCCTCGTAAGGGTCAATTCCAACGCTTTGAAGCTGGACCGGCGCGAGTTCACCGTTGGGGACACTACGGTGTGACTTACAGACCAGGGGAATACCAGATCATGTACGATTGGTATACGACAAACCTCTCGCTCGCAACCTCAGATGTAGTGCATCGCGATGATGAACCTATTACCTGCTTCTTCCATATCGACCGAGGGTTGGAGTTCACGGATCACCATGCCTTCTTCTTCAAACCTGCAAAGCCTGGCCAAGCGCTCGGAGTGGCACACGCGGCATTTGAGGTCCACGACTATGATGAGCAGCAACTGGGCCACGACTTTTTGACTTCAAAGGGGTACGAGCTGTGCTGGGGAATTGGGCGGGTATGTGTCCATGTTACACAAACTGTCGAAGTCGAGCTAATCATTCATAGCATGTCCTTGGGAGTCAAGTCTTTGACTATTGGTTTGATCCAAGCAAGTTCATTGTGGTGGGTTTTCTCGTGGTGGATTATTCTGCTATACAGGCTCTAACATCACAAATAGGAACATTATGCTGATGGGGATGTTGTCAATCGTGAAACTCCTGTGGCATACATGCCAGCGGGACCCAAAGCGCTGGCTGTCTGGGGACCGCCTGTGCCTCCAGTATTCTGAGCGACCGAGCTATGTAAGCTAGCTCTGTATTTCGGTTTTTGGATAAGGATATGCGGTAAAGTTGGGACTTGGGGCTGAAAGCGCCAGCAACGCCAGCAAACGCGTCCAGGTTCAGCAGTAGCAGAAGAGCAATGAACAGTTTTGTCCCAAGACACGAAATAGACTGTGCTTGCACAACTTGATCGAACCATGTTCTCGCTGTTTGTGATTCATGTGACGAATTCTTCAATAGTGAAATGTACTTAGTCCATTGATATCCTTCTTCCCTTCGACCCGATCTAACAATTATCCTAGCCGAGATAAACATCGAGAGCTCTGTAGCGAAGTTGCTACTTCCCCTCAAATGTGTGCAGTCTGCAAGTCCAAACTCGATGATCGAATCGCATCCAAGCGACCAGAGCAGCAAAAGCTCTGAACTTCCGACCGTCTGCCAAATAGACATCTAGGAAATATCTGTCCACAGGGCTCTCGACTTCCGCATCTTCATTGAGCAAAATATCAAGCTGCAAGGGCGCTATTGGACTTCCTCTCTAATACTGGTAAATGATGGATACTAGACGAGCAAACTTTGCAGCGCCAGTACGGCCCATGGTGACCCAATAGATAGATAAGTATGGTTACACCGACATCTTCGAGCTCTTGAGTTGAATTGCCATCGATTAACGAAACAGCATACGTGCGAATACCACATTCACTCTTGGAGCCGAGTAACCATATCATTGGATAGGAACAGAAGGGGCTCTACTTTCGGAGAGTTTCTTTCCCGGCGGGAGCGCCGTCGTGGCGACCAACTGAATATGTGGAGGAAGGAACCATACCCCAGGACTGGGAGATGATGGCTAATCTCTATGCATGGTTTGTTGCTTTTCTTCACCCTGGTCGGTTTGTCAACCACGTCTTCTTTCTGCTTGTGGTCATGCTGGATCCGGGGATTAAAAACTCGACAGGGGAAAGAGATTGAATGGACATCTGCTGCGAATATCTTGACTTCAGTGCTTGGAGAATGCATGAAAAATATGGGGGATCGTCGATGGGTACGCGGGGAGGAGGACAATGAGGAAGAAGGGATGTATGAAGTGGCAGCGCAGCTAAAATTCCAGTGGATATCAGTTTTCAGGATGAGTATGCAGGTGAGATGAAAGGGGCGAGTAAACGACGCATCCGCAAACATCATGGCCACTTGACTCCAAGAGTTTTGGTAAGGCCAGTCCTGCGGCCGCAAGCGAAACCTAGGAAATCCTAACTCAATCAAACAAGCATGCAACAGAGGAGCTTTCCCATGTTTGCCAACTTGGGATTCTTGCAAGGCGAAACAGTACCTTAACATGGATGCAAAAACGGTAACAAATCAAAGAGTAGAGGAAGAAAGACTCCGTCAACCTAACCCAGATTTCTCCCCTGCTTGAACAAGAAGGCTCAAAACGGTCGAGTCCTGATTTCCGTAATGAAGCTCGTAGGGTGTGATTGGGAGACGTCAAGCCACGGCAGCTAGTTTGGTACGTTTTTAGGTTGTCAAAAATCAAGGTTTTGACATTTGACATGGCCCTCGCTTCTGGAATAGGGGGACATGGGCTTGTGGGTATCGCGGGATGGGATTTTGCCACGCGAGATTTGACGAGCCCCCCCGAGCCGGCATTTCTTGTGCCTGGGAATTGCGAGGGGATTTGCAGCCAAGAGTGGCTGATTCCCGTGCCGTGTTGACAAGACAAAAAGCAGAGAACACGGCATGCTGGCTGCAGAGCTGCAAAGAAGAGTGATGTAGTTGTTGCAGTCGGTGGAGCTAAGAATAGGGTGGCGTCTGGTGGTGTAACTCTCGATTCAGGAACCTCGTTGACTTTCGTGCTTCCGACTGGTTGGATAGCCAATCGTATCGGACATTATTCGTCGATCTTGATCTTCCTTCCTTTCAGTTCCTGGAGTTCTGGGGTTTTGGTATGCTGAAGTTTTGTTGATCAGTTTGTCTGCTTCCTCGGACTCGGGTGCCACTTATTGACGAGCAACGGAACGGACTTTTAGAACGGGGTTCTGGTTATCAATCTGACATGTAAGCGATGAGAGCATGGCAGCTTGATAAAGAGATGCCCTGGACCATGCATCTTGAACGGCTTGGCGAGCTTCTGACATGAACGATTACCGGATAGGACCATGGAGCTTCCCTTTGACAGGCATGGAAATTCGCTGATTCCCACCAACTTGACCCTTCTTGACGTGCGGCTAGCTGGCTCGACATGATCTTCGCGAACTTATGGTTGCCTAGTCCTGCCCTGGTCTACGACTGGATTTTGCGGTAGAAGTCAGATCTTTGAAGCTTTGATATGGCGAGCTTTCTCGTCCTTTGCCGCCAGATAATGGTGTCGCTTTTGTGGAACGAGCCCAGGCAGACCTTAGAGAGATTTAAGTTGATCTTAAGTCATCCGTTGACCATTTTGGCTAGCATGTAGAATTACTGGCCGGGTGCTCTTGGTTATCTGATCTTGTACGTGGTTTTGATATCGTCGACGGCTTCTTCGGTGATAGGATGTCATGAGGTTGCGCGGCTTCTGTCTAGTAAAATTGAGGGGTATTGTAGAAGAGGAGAGGTTAAACAAGATCCAAATTTGTCCAGAGGGTCGCTCTGATAGGATGCTAAGAGCCATCCTCTACCAGCTTGCTCAAGACTCAAGAGTCTGGTCACTTTAGTGAGCACTTGAGTGCGATTGCGATCCAATGGCTGTGGCCTCTATGCGAGAAAGGAGGGGTCTTTTCCTGCAGTGTTTAGGGGGCCGTATAGATCCGTATTCCCATACGGCATAGGCGAGAGTACCTTGCCTCCTCCTCACATCGCCCTCTACCAGAGCAAGAGCAAGAGCAGCAAGCAAGAAAACAGCTCCTCACTTGTTACCTTTGATAAGCAATGTGGTGGCGAATATAAATAGACTGAGGCTTGAAAGTGCCGCAGCGGTCGCCCTCGTGAGCTATTCCCGAAAGGAGGCTTCGGCTGTCTGTCCCTGCATATTTTCGATAGGCTGGAGACTGGGTTTAAATTTTTTTTACGACTTACCTGGGTACATATTGAATGCCCTGTCTTTCCGTGACTTGTATATATTTTGACTCTCCTCTCTGAGCACATGTTGCCCCCGAGGTTCATTAAAATCTAGTCGGAATCAGAGATTTCACTTCCCGTCAAGCGTCCGTCTTAGTCGCAGCTCGCGTTCTTTCAAACGAAGATCTTCCTTCTAGAAACCCCCACTCAGTTCAAAGCCACGGCACTCTCTTGTCATCACTTCTCATTTGATGAGGGCATGAGAAGACCTCGGGATGTAGTTACATTTATCGGATCGTGGAAGGAACCGTGCCAGCGGGTGCATCCAGAAAGAATATCGTGGCTTGTGGGCAGCGACGCGACTTGACGCCGTGGCCGGGGAATGAGTTTCGCGTCAGTGGTACGATGCAGTGCCAGGGGATGGATAGACATGCCAAGCACAACGTCATACATGCTTTTTTTCGTGAGTTGAACCGTGCGGTGTGAGAATTTTTGTATCGAAGAAGGTTTAAGACCGGGTGTTTGGTTGATATGAAGTCCGTAGAGAACACAGAAACAGCAGAGAGGGGAGACGCGATTGACCCGAAATTCAGAAATTCAATATTTGCTTTCCGGACATGCCGTCGGCTAACATTGCAGAAAAAAAGGGGGCTCGGGCTTACTTTTATGCTTATCGAAAAGTCTCGTTATCTGCAAAATACCGGTTTTCGGTTCGCAGGACGTGCTTGAAATTGAGTTTTGGCCCCGATTATCCTAAATAGCCCATGGGACATGGGATGGAAAGGAGTCAGTTCATGTCTGTGCCTCCATGGCACGGCCAGCATGCAATGCCCTGCTGTCACTGCGGGTCACTGAAAAACACAGCCTGGACCAAGATCTAAGACAAAGGCCGTCATTGATAGGAGCCCTTGTTCATATGAAATGTCTTGAGTTTTGGGATATCTGGTTCAGAGAAATGAAAAGGATGAGTCGGTGACAGTTTCATGGAGATTTATTGGAAGGTCCAAGTTCAAACCATTCCAGGCTGGCTCTTTCGCTAAGACTGGTCGAAGTACACAAAGGGCCTTGGATGGTACAACAACGGCTTCTGTCCGCGGGACCACACCGTTCCTTGATCACTAGCTTTGCGGGAAGGGAACGGTTGTGGAGCTCCAGCAGAAAAAGATCAAGCTTCGTTGCGGAGCTTGGAGACAGGAGCAGAACGCGTGGTTTTTCGTGTTGTCGTTCGTGGATGCCGGGAGGTGGCAGAGATGGACACCTGGAATCCAGGACACCGACTACAAATATGTCAACAGTCAATACAAGCCAATCAAAGGATGACTCGTTCTCGGAATGCGAGCTCTGATCAGCTAGGGTTATCCAAAGCGACACGGAGCGGCGGACGAGCAGAGTTCGGATATCTGGGAGGTTGGTGTTGTGGTGATTTGGAGTTCTTGGAAGCGGGTTTTGATTCAAATTCAGGCCTGGTTGGCCAAGGTCCAAAAGCCATTGCCCATTTTTCTTGCCCCTGTTATCGCAATCTTGCGAATCTGCACAGCCTGTTGTTCATCCCTGCAGCGACTCATCGCTGTTACTTGTATTGACGCCCGTGCTGGGGTAGCTGCCAAGCTGACGCCTCAAACCCAAAATATCGTCAGCAAAGAGGAAAGTGGGCCGACGATGGGACAAGGGCAGTGAGGATTGGGCCAATTGCGCCAGGCTGATAGACTTCAACATGATCTGAACAGAGGTTACGATAAAGGTGAAAATAAGGAAAGTTAGAAGCATCGTGACATGTAAACAAATGCCAATCGCTGGACTATCAGCTTGACACAAAATGCTTGCTTATCTGCGGCCTCTTTACCTGTGCCTCTGCTGTGGCGCCGCAGATAGATAATTGATACTGTATGTGCTGTTGTCTGAAATGCTGTCAAATGCAAGCCGTAAAGCTTCTTTCAGCTCAACCGGAACGAGAACCACTGATTGATCCGATAATGTCTTGGGCTTCGTATTGAACTTTCAGAGAAAGGCGATTCGAAAGGTTTCGACTGTTCATCGGGAGTTCCACAGTTTCTCCAAGTTCTCCATGTATGATGTATCGAACGTGTGAAGAAGGATTGACTACGGGAAACAAGCACTCCAATGCAAAAATGGCCACATCCACCATTCAGGCTGACCTAGTCCAACAGCAGGTTTGTCATCTTCTGATATATAGAACTTACTGTATACCAAACAATGCTTAATTGAGGATACATCCGGATAGTTGTTCGCCCGCCATCCGAGCCTTTTATTCATTCCTCTGCCTGTGGGTTTCAATATAGCGACTTGGCATGGTTTACAACCAGTTCATCACTGCCCTTGGAGTGGAACAAAGTAGACTCACGGCTCAGTGTCTGACTGTCAATGATTCTCGACGGATCTGGATAGTGATGGCATTTGCAGTTGCGCGCTTTGATGAACTGGAGGCTGTACCTACCTGATCAGATCTGCCTGCTGCTGCTGCTCATTGATGCTTGGGAGGCGAAAATCGAAAATAGATAGTGAGCCTGTCGGCGATCATGAGTTATCGATGTCTGATATCCATTATTTGCAGGTCAGGCTTGAGCAGATCGAGGAAGGCGCGGACATCCTTTCGGCTCTGTTGGGACGGACGAGTGCCCAGGTGGTTCTGAGTTTTCTAGGGGGGTAGGTCGGGGGGGGGGGGGGGGGGGGGGGGTAATTAAGTGTGGGGTGGGCAATTTAAATATGGGAAAAGCCCACCAGTGAAAAACAAGAACAAAACCAAAAGGGGGGG